>JARHVA010000747.1:725000-1022500 GCA_037957365.1 Torreya grandis
TGAAATAATAAATCTTGTGTTTGAGGCAAATATTGATAGGCAAATTGATTTGGAAAATATGCATTTGTAATAGTCCATGTTGGAAGCATGAGAAGTGGATTTAAAGCCTTCATTTCCCTCTCACATTGCATCTTAACCACCTCAAAAAGAGACTAATAATAATAATGTCCTAATTTGGAATAAAATAGTGGAATCATGGGGAAAAGAGGAAAAAAGTTTTGACCAAGAGTGTGAAATTGAGAATATATCTAATCCTAACATCCTAAGTTGGAGCACGATAGTAGATTCATGGGGTAAGAAAGAAGATAGAAGAATTGTCCAAGAGTGTGAAGTGGAAAATGGAGTTGATCCTTCGCAAGTCCATCTCACTCTTCCTCAATAAGCCTCTTCTATTCCATGGAAGCTTTCATGTAATCCTTATTCCCATGATGATTCCTATCAACTTCAAGAGAAGCTTTTCCAAGATAACCAAGCCAAGAAAATAGAGGAATTGGAAACAAAGATGAGATTGATAATTCAAGGTGAGATGGAAGTTTTAGACCTAAAATAAGATCATATGATTAAATACACCCCATCTCCCCTTCCTCAAGATCTTCCCAAAGAATCTCTTACCTTGCATTCTCAATCCGACCTTGAGCTCTATATTCCACCTCCACCAAGTAGTTCATATTGTCCTTACCCCATCAATTTTTTCCTTAATGGACCCATGGTGAGGGAAACAAAGGAGGATTAGATGGTTGATAAAGAAAGATAACTCTTACTTGAATAAAACTACCTCCTTGGCAGCCTCATTAGGCTAGATCATATGATTTTAAGACGCCTAGTCTTGGCATCACCATGAAGGAGGTTGAAGATCTTGCATCCCTTTATAAAAGAGATTAAATTATGATAGATGAAGTTAATTTTTAAATCCCTCAATATGTATTAAGTGATGAAGAGAAGGTAAGTCCTTGTGTTGAATCTCTTTGCTTGGTTGATGATGAGGAATGTTTTCTTTGTGTTGAAGAATGTATCTTGAGAGAGGCAAATAAAGAGGGACATGATCAATTCATGGATAATAAATAAGACCTCATGAGTAATTATGAGGAGGAGATCACCATAGGGAATCCACTTGGTGAGCAAAAGGACAATTTATAAGCTTTTGCCTTCATATTTGAAGTGGAATGTCCTATCAAGAAGAGAGAACACTTTCAAGCCATCCGTCAAGAAGTGGCAGTCTTGGGAGAGTCCCATGAGACCAAGATAGAAGAAATACATATTGAATATGATTTGATCAAAGATAAAGAAGAGGCTATTTCTTATGTGGAGATTTCAAATTGGGTTGATGAGGAGGGATGTCTTCCCTTTTCCAAAGAAGAAGAAATGAACTCTTTCATCACTTTACAAGATTCCATGGAAAGGAAAAGACATGTTCTTAATCAGTATTTAGATGAATTTTTTGAAGTAATTGGATAAGGTTATACTCATCTTCAAGGAGGATATGAGCTGGTCAAATATGGAGAAGGAAACATTGGTACATAAGTAAGTATGCAAAGGAAAAACATCCTTTCAAATCTATCTTTTCAAGAAGCATATACATTTGATGATGACATGTTTGAAGTCATCAAGATGGGATATCATCCTCTCAATTAGTTAGAAGAAACACATTAGATCCTGAAAGATGGAGCAAGCTCTTATTGGCCTTAATCTTCCAAAGAACATGAAACTAATCCTCTTAGAGACATGCCTAATAAGGATATACAAGTTGATCATGAGATGAAGAGTGGGTAGTAAAATGAAGTGTGTGAACATGTTCAAGAGGAATATATATACATTGGAGACCTATTTAAGGATGACCTACTTTAGATTAGATAAAATGAAGTGCCAAGGAAGAGGTGTAGTCCACAAATCATTCAATCCAAAGAGAAGCATGCTTAGCACTATGTTTCATCTCACTATGAAGATGATTCAAGAAGTTTTACTTTTGATATAATAAAGGAGGTATGTTTAGTTTCTAGTTGTGCATAATATGTTGTAACCTAATTCCACTAAGTGCTTATGCACATGTGTGTGTCTTGTGTGTTTGATTTCTTTGTTGTGTGTGTACTTTTCCTTTGTGTGGTTGAAGTAGTCTTAGTTGTCTTGTTTTGATCAAATTGGTAGTCAATAGTCAAAGTTTTCTTGTTTGTCTCAGTCCTTAGTTGATTCCATAAGCCTAATGGACTAATAATACTACTAGTCTAGTTAGTATAGAAAACATACTACCCCTATGAGTCACCAATTTATTGATCAAATTTGAATTTTAGGTCAAATTGGGGAACCCTTAATAAAAAAGTTGATATTTAGGCATATAAGTGGGTATAATGTATTTTCATGAGGTGTTTTATAGGTTATTTGATGTCAATTAATGTTGTACTAGCTTTGGTCAATTAGTTTCTAGATCCATTTATCATTTTAGGTCATTTTCAAGGTCAAAATAGTTCATTTAATGATTTGTATAGGTTTATATGGAAATGTGAAAGTGTAAAAAGGTGGTTTCATGCTTCATGTGTCCATATAAATTTTAGGAAACTAAAAAAATTGAAAAGTTGTAGGTTCATTTAGAGAAAGGTCAGTTTTCTTAAAGCAAAGGAATAAAAAGATACTTGTATGGCTCCTTGGGAATTGTGCCATGTTGGGGAAGGTCATGAAACGTCTATACATATTCATAAAACTCATCGTTATTATTTTTATCTGAAATAGCCATTTTGTACCTCTTTTGTTTTTTTGGACAAATTGAAGTGACACTCATGTTTTTGCTTGATATGAACAACAAAAAGGGTTTCAAGTCAAAAAAATTTGGGAGGTTGTTTTAAACTCAAGGACCTTGAAATCCATATAATAATTTTTATAAATTTTCAAATGTGCTTCATGAACCATTCAATTGAAGTGGACTATGCAAATATGCTTGCTCATCCATGCACCCTGTTGATTGCAAACTAGTTGCTCATATTTTCTCTATATGATTTTGGATATGTATCCTCATGTATCACATTATTGGTTTCAATTTAATTAGGAATTAATATCAAATTTTTAGACTAGTGCATTTTGTGTTGATGAGTAGGTTCCCATTATTTTCTAAGTTTCCATGCTTTGTGGATGGTTATAAGGGGTTATTTTAATACCATGTAAATGTTTTAAATATTATATTTTCTCTATCTCCATATTAAAACCTTATTATCCAAGAAATATTCATAGTTTTTATGCATGGACTACAAATACACATGGTCTACCATTGAAGTGTGCATATACAGGTGGTTGCAAAAGAAAATTACATTGAATCAAGGAGTCTTGAACTACCTTAAAATTTTCCATTATGAAAAGTAAAATCTTGTAAAATTGGAAAGAGTCTTGGAATATTCACAAGACCCAAAACAATGCTTATTCCATACAATATCATGCTTGCTGCCTGTATGAGCAAAGACCACCTATAGGTGGTAATGGCAGAGAGGAGGAGGCAACATGATGAAGCATTGAAACATGATTGGAAAGCCTAATTTAAGTCATAGAATATGAATTAATCATATAATACTCATAAAACATATCTAGAGGGAAATTTAAAGTGTGGAAGCATGTTTGTGGACAAATTGACTAAATTTGAGACACAGTCCCTAAAGAGTGCAAACAAGGGCCTAAAAGGTTTTATGAGGACCTCATATAACATATTTTCAAGATCTTCTAAGCACTTAGATTGATAGGTATAATTTCCTATAGAATAATAAGGCATATGAAAATTATGAAAGGCAAAGTACAAATGGAGAATGGTATTTTATAGGTCTTAAGGTGCCTTTGAGAACACTGATTATGAGCAATATCATCTACGAGCTTGAGTCAATAATGGCCTTCTTTTTTTATTTCAAGTTGAAACTTGACCTTTTCTCCATAGATAGAAGGTTTAAAATAGTTGAATGGGTTGTTTATAATTTAATAGTGATAAAAAAAGTTCATACATCATGTTTTGATTCCCAAGGCATTTTTGTAGTCCATACATAGGCTTAAATGCATCCACAACCAACTATAAAACACTCAGTCCAACATGCAAGTTTGAGATAGAATCACAAAGGGTGACATGAAAAATGTTATAAAGGATATAAAAGATTAATTTAACCTAAGGGATAATAAAATATTAATTTATTTTGTTTTATCTCCCATAGGCACCTATAGGCAGGCCTAAAGGATAGGGGTGTCTCAGTCAGGAAAGATGAGACTCAGTCTTGAGGTTAAAAGGATTAAAAAGGGAATACAAGTGAAGTTAATATGTTGAAACTACCTATAATGAATAACATAGAGTCACGATGATTTCCATGGATTATAAATAAGGTGAACAATCCCATACACCTCCTTAAACCCTCAATATCCATCTACAACCAACTCTTTCTGACTATGTTATATAATGAGTATGTTTGAGGTTCAAGGTGATAGAAAAAGCTAGGCAAAAGTAAAAAAACAAGCTCAGGTACCTATAAAATTATCTTGGAAGATATTAATGAACCTTATTCACTATTTACAAACCTAAACTAAGCATAGATACCTACAACAATAGTACCTTGATGGCAAGGATGCAGTAAACAAGTAGTGAGTAAGGGATTGAGATTTTTAAGGTTGACAATGCATTGTATGGGGTGTATGTATAATATAATGGTTGATGAAAAAGAACAATAAGAATTTATTTTGGATTTTATTTCAAGGCCAAATTACACAAAGTCATATACAACATGGTTTAGAAGGGGTTGTCATAGTCAAAACAAGGAGCTCAGTTGGGTAGGTTCTAAGTGTATATGGGGATGAGCATTAGGTCTAAAGTATGGATCATGATCCTATAATATGACATAATTTACTATTAAATATTTAAAATATAAATACACATTTTCACCTATAAGTGACCCCCCTTCCAAGCTAAGAAGTACAGTCAATTACGACAAGGTAGACAATGGTAGGCAGTGAGGTAGGAAGTGTGTTTAAGTGATGAACTAGAGTCACTCAGGGTGAAATTATGGTTCAAGAGTAGTGTAAAATTTTCAAGGGTGTTTATATAGAATAAAAGGGAATTTAGGTCCAAGTTTCATTAATGAAACACTACTCATAGGCTCACTTTTGTATGTAAGTAGGGTAGAGTTAGCACTCAAGCTTAACTAAGTAAGAATGTAGTCTAAGGTAAAAATTTAGTTGGTAAAGGTTTTAAACTTAATTAAAACATGTAAAAGGATGGTAAAAATATTTATCATCTTATTAATGGGAATATATCAAGAAAATAATAACCCTAAAGCAAGCAAACATAATCTACTTTGGAAACTCCTGCATAATTCACATTATTAGGGGTCTATTTTGGTTTTGGATGATGTTAAGGGCCTATAGGCCTAATCAAGAGTTGGAATTTGGAAAATGGAATGTTTATTTGTTTAATTAAATTATATAATTATTGTTTTGTATATAAAAATAGGGGAATTACCCCCTATTTTGTCTTAGACAAGGGGTACTTCCCCTTGTGCATAAACAAGTAGATTTAAGGAAAGAGGGTAATGGGATGGGTTTAAGGTTATTTTGACCTTGTATGAACATGTTTAGAGTTGTATTACACTATTAAAATTATTATTAAATTTTAAAATAATAATAAAACCATGCAATATATTCAATACCCTCAGACTTATAGTTAGACCTACTAGGCAAGGTCTAAGCCTAGAGGCTAGTTTTAGAGCCATCTTCCTTCTTAGTGTGGAGTAAGATTTATAACCTATGGAGATGTATTTATTAATTTTATATAAATCTTTTAAAATACTTGATATGTAGGAAAAACATAAGGAATGTCATTTTGACTAAAGGAACAACTCAAGCCTGCAATGCATAATGAAGCCTAGTTTCAAAATGTAATGTCAAACTTAATTATAACCTTGGAAATGTTTTTAAATGGATTGAAAAAAGTTAATGAGGTCATTATATATATTTTAAATCCATTATAAAATAGAGGAGACATAAAGGAAACCATTTCTGGGTCCCAAAGCAACTCAAGCATGTAAGGAGGAAAACCAGCTTGATATGCCATTTTTGATGCTCATATCTCACATGAGGTTTTACATGGAATATATAGAAGCTTAGGGATGTTATAAATCTCCCATAAGACCATTTTTTTGTAATTTATTTTCATGTTGGATGTAAAAATTTAATAAACCATCCTTAAGAGTGAAAACTAACCTAAAACCCTCCTAAACCCTTGCTAAGGACCAGCGTGTGAACATGTAGTTGAATAGCTAATAAAATGGAATAGTTTTAATATAATAGTTATTGGATGATGGAGAGTAATTTCTAAAGATAATTCAAAACATGATTATCTATACAGACATGTACGGATGGTGGTATAAATAGGATTTTTCTCACTATTTTGTGTGTTTTATAGGTTATAGGAAGTTTCAAGAGATGAAATACACATGGATGGAAATATTGATACTTAAGATAAATCCCAAAATAATTTTCATGACTTTAAAATGTTCCTAATTATCTCAAATAGGTCATGTAACTCAACCTATCAAAATTGGCCTAATGGACAAGCTAGTGAAGAAGATTGAAAACTTCAAGTGGAGTGTTTTAAGGTATGCCTGATGCTTCCAGGGCCATTCAAGGTCTTGAAAATTTTCATTCAATCCACCCATGGATTTTAATGTTCAAATAAATCCAAATTGGAAGTCGAGTGTGAAGGGTGCATGGAAGGGTAGTTTTTAGGATAACATATGATGATGGCTCACTTTTAGTTGATTCTAGAAGACTAGGCATGGAATCAATGTATGGAGAGGCATGTTTGATGTCCCTGCCTTTCATTCCAATCATTATAAATATTATTCATTTGTTATGGGATGTCCAAATATAGGTAATCATGAAGGTAGTTTTTCTATACAAAATGAGGATTTTTTTGCCACTTTCATTCAAGTTTGTTACTTGAATTGACACTTGTCGATCATTTTATTGCACAGTTAAACCCATATACTATTCTCATGAATGGATAACTGATTTTATCAGCTTGAAAATTTTCCTTGTGACCCTTGGAATTCTCTTTTTTCTCTCTCTCAACTTTATAAGAGTCAGCCATTTTGGCATTGTATGGAATGCTCCACCTAAGTATGGTGAAGCCTTGCTCATTTGTATACCTTTTGATCAATAAAATTAATAATTGTTACCTATTCATGAATATTCATAAGTGTGTTCCACTTGAATGATGAATATTTTTTAGTGAAGACTATGGATTCCTAGCATGTGGTCTCATTCTTTCACCTTGTTTGTAGTTGGAAAACTTCTTATTGCAGGGCATGTGAAGTGTTTTAGGGGATGTGAAATGTTTAGTGAGTTACTATTTTCATTAGTGATATTCAAGGCCTCTTATATATTCCTATTAGCTTTTATTATTCATCTATTACCTCAAATGTATCATTTATGTGAGAAGATGAAGATTGAAGGAGTGTATTTTTAGTTTATTTCTTGGTTTCACATTTAGAATGAAATTGGTTAGAAGTCATCAAATTGATTTGGTGTATCACCTACTTAATTTATATTTGATTTCAATTATCTCTCTCTATTTTAAACCCTAACATTAGTTTTAGGTTCAATCCTAAATGGTATATCAAGGGGGCTAGCCCTATCTAGAGACTCACCTCATTCCTTAGGTTTTACACAAGCCTAGAGTTAATTCCATTATTTCACTTAGATGAGGAGAGATTTTAATCTCATCAAAGGGTGCAAATCTAAGTGACAATAGTCATCTTGATATATTCTCTTATAAATTATTTTAAAACCCATTTCTCAACATTTTTAATTACTATCAAAGTATAAGTATTTTTGAAATTAGGTACATATTTATAAAACCCCCTTAGTCAATTTACTAAAATTTAAAGGTAATTTTATTGAATTATATTTAAGACAATTTAGATCTTTATCCAATTTTTTTTATTATGAAAAATAATATCATATTTGATTTGGCCTTATTTCATGGTTTAGTGTAGTGTTGTTTAGACCTAGATATAATTTATTATAATATTTTTTGGTTAACCTCTATTATCATGAATCTAAACTTGGGGTTTCATCTTTTGTTGAACTCGTATTATATTATACTAAACCTTAGGGTTTTATGCTTTCTTTTCTTCTAGGGTTTTTTGGGGTTAACACAAATATAATTTCTATAAGGTTGTGATTTCTTCTTGTGTTATCATTAGACCTACAGTTTTGCATACTATATAAGTTTCTCAATTCTACAAGTAAATAAGGATAGATCTAAGACACCTGCTAGCCGAAGTGATAGATTGAGTGGTAAACCTATCAAATTTATGAAAATTAATTTTTTTGCTTCTCATTATAATCTGAAAAAGAAAGTGGTTATTTCTCATGAGATTAATGATTCTTATTTTGATACACATGTGGATGATAATGAGAATGACACCAAAATGAATGATGAAAATATAAATTATCTGAAGGACAATTAGTATGATGATAATTCAATAAATAATGATAAAGTGGATAAGGAAAGGGTAGAGAGACTTGTTACATTATATTACACGTTATAATTTTTTTGATGAAATGCATGTAATATTAGTTGTGATTCTTATTTTGATACACATGTGGATGATAATGAGAATGACACCAACATGAATGATGAAAATATAAATTATCTGAAGGACAATTAGTATGATGATAATTCAATAAATAATGATAAAGTGGATAAGGAAAGGGTAGAGAGACTTGTTACATTATATTACACGTTATAATTTTTTTGATGAAATGCATGTAATATTAGTTGTGTTAGGGGTTATATAAAATAAAAAATGTATCTAAATAATTTATATATAAGGAAATCCATATTATAACCAATAATGAATTTTTGAATGCTTCTATTTGATCTTCTAGAGGTTCCCCTCATATTTTAACTAATGAGGCTTTTACTCACATTTTTAATTTTATTGTGCCTCTTTCTAGTTTTTCCACAAATATTACTATCCTTATATCCTCTCAAGGTGGTCTTAATGCTTATTTTTTACATCTTCAAGTTACTCAACCTTCTAGATTAATTTTTCAAAATATTTATCAAATGCATAAGTTGTCAATTCCTACATATGTTTTTTTATAATTTTATCCCTACTCATCAATATTCACTCTAATAAATTAATAAAAAATACATGTAATTCAAAAAAAAATTAAACTTCTTTCCAAACAATATAAAATATCAAGTCATACAACTACTTCACAATTCAAATGATACATTACTCAATACTTTGGTTTATGATATTATTTTTTACCCCTTGCTTATTAATTCTATATATCCCATGTTTGAATTATTTAATGGTGAGTGTGATCCTTCTCATGATATCAAATATTTTATGCTTTATATCTTGATTTTCATAAAATTATAGATTATTGACTAAGCTATTTTCTATAAGTCTTAAGGATTATGCCTTGGATTGGTTTCATGCCCTACCATTGGGATCCATATAGTCATTAATTTATTTTTTTGATAATTTATAGTTTGATTTTTAATCAAAATTAACAAAAAGGTCATGATTTCTTAGTTGGCCTAGCTCAGACAAAGTCTTCATGAGAATATTAGTGTGTATGTGATTTAATTCAAAGATATGCTTAGGAAGATGACTCACCAATTACCTAATATGTAATTATAAAGTACATTATCTCAAAGCTTACTTAAACCTTTTAAATAAAAAGTGATTTCAACTCATAAATATTTTATTGAACTTTTCCATGTAGTTAGAAACATGAGATCAAGCTAATAGAGACCAACATGTTCAAACATGGGACTAACTACATCCAATGGAGATAAATATCAAGGTAAAAAAAATTAGTAAATAAGTCTAATGATGCTACATTTTAACCTAATAATGAGACTAATAATATATTCAACGAGGCATTTGATTCACCTGATAGGCTTGCCTTTCCATAATAAGAGTGAAGACATTTTACATAGTTCATAGCCCTCACTAAGTGCTTAAATAATTTATTGAATTCAATAAGATTTATTGACCTCCATTATGTTCATTTGATCCATCTTGAATTTTACATAAAAAAATTTATGTTAATTCATATCATGATTATCATATAGATTTTATTCATGGTACTAATAGATGTTGATTGCTAAGGCATAAGATTTAATAAATTTTTATTTGATAGGGTAAACAAATGGTTTCTGATAGAACCCATAACCAATATAAAAAATGAAAGGTAATCAATAAATCCCAAACAAAATGTGAGATGGAAAATTTGAGTAATGGAATTACGATATGTAGATTATACCAAAATCACCTAAATCTATTATCCACTATTAAAATATAGAGCCATTAGGATAAAAATGATAATATATGAACATTCATAATAGTATTAAGTGATCTAAATCAAGATCAAAACAAGAAAAAAATTAAGTGATT
Organism: Torreya grandis; assembly: GCA_037957365.1. NCBI lineage: Eukaryota > Viridiplantae > Streptophyta > Pinopsida > Cupressales > Taxaceae > Torreya > Torreya grandis. The sequence goes on from JARHVA010000747.1 coordinate 735,428, forward strand.
ATGGATTGCTTACAAGCTCATTATTTTGACAACATGATATTAACTTGATTCAAGACATGGATTAATTGATAGCTTGATAAAGAGGACTAATGTAGTCAATTATAATATTGACATGGAGGATCTTGGATTTAATAACTAGTTTGACAATAGAGGGGTGCTTGATTTAAATAGAGGAAGGAGGGAGAATCAATGGAAAAAATTCAAAGTTGGGTGTAGGAAGATAAATGGTGGATAATTATTCAAGGAATTAAAATTTCCTTGGATAATTCTAGAAGAGGGAATGTTATAGATGTAAAAGCCTCTAGAGTCTTTATGGATGTCTAATGACAGTTAGTAGAAGACAATAATGTGATTAGGGGGCTCTAGAGAATATAGGAAAGTAGGAGAGGCTACTCATAGGCTAGGGTAGGTGGGATGGACTTTAAAATTCCCAAATAGTAGATAAATTAGGTTAGTTAGTGGATAATAGAGAATTAGGTGAATTAATTATGTTATAGGATGTTATAAGGTTATTATGTGGCATGAATAACAAAGAGGGGTTATTATACCAAATGGATATAATCAAATCAATAAGATGAATTAGATGAAATAAGTTAGGATAAAAGATTATTAGATGAAATTAGTGATAAATGGAAGTGAAAAAATTTAAGTGCATACATTTTCCCCATATTTGAAAGGGTATTACAAGTGAATGAAGTGGAAGGAGTTGTAGACACCTCAAACTAGCCACCAATAACCTTCAACCATGCTTTTGCCCAATTTCTACCCAAAATGCACAATTTATCCCAAAAACACCAAAACACACTAAATGATGTGAAACTAACATATTCAAGTGTCAATTTTGGCTAGGGTATCCCTAAATGGGGCAATGTAATTTATGGGTCAACTAACTTTGATCAGATTAGTTCGAGTCAAAATGCTAATTTTACACATGGGTGCTTTGGATTACTCTTTCCTATCAAATAGCTTGCACAAGATGCATGCATTTGTTATTTGATATTGGTAAAATCCTAAATGGGATAATGGTTCTAATGCATCTGACATGGACTTCCAATTCTAATCCAGTCAAAATTTAGACCAATAACAAGGCATTTTGATCAATTTGAGTAATTTATGCACAAAGTGCTTAATCATGTTTACGAGCTAATTAATCCAAATCAAGGCCTGATAAAAAATTCCATGGAAACTTGTTGAATACTTATTTTATAAATTAATATTGAATATATACATCATTAATTAACCTCATTTCTTGGGAAGACATCCCTAGGCCATAAATGCCACAAATATCAGGATTCATGCCTCCCATGCCTCATCAATGTCTTCCTTGATGCCCTCTATGCCTCTTAATTACCCCTTCTTACAATGTCATGATGAGGATAATTAAAAACTTAATTCCAAAAATGAATTAATCCTCAACCACACATCTCAATCTTGAGATGGACGGTTGAGGTTGATTCTGATCAAATCCAAAAATCTATAAATAGGAGGCCTCACAACATCATTTCGAAGATTTTTGACGCAAAGTTATAATGCCAAATTGGTTCCAAAATCTTCAATAAACTAGTATTACCATGTAAAATTGATTCCAAGCCAAGCCAAGCTACAAGCCCAAGGTGCTAAGGAGAGATGGAGGTCGCTAAGCTTCTATTGCCAAGGACTTCATCAGTACAAGCCAAGCAAGCCACTACTAAAAAGTCATTTGGAGCATCCAAGGAAGGTGAAGGAACTTTTGTATTTGATTCCTTGATTTTTAGTTATGTTTATAATTTTATTTTGTTAACTAAGCTCTCCCTAGTGTCTAGGCTTATAGATGTTATGCTATTAGTGTGTTTATTTTACTTTGTTTTTATTTTAGAACTAATACCATACTAACCATCCTTTTATTACTCAAAGTATTTATTTGAGCCTTTAAAACTCTTGCAAATTGATTTTCTAACTTTATTTTCCCATTTTTGGTTGCCATAGTTTTTACATAGTAACTGACGTTGGTAGGAAATACCGACATTGGTTATTGATTTAATAAACATCAGTCAGTAGAATTGACATTGAACAGATCTTAGTTAGCTAGAGAAATTGATATCGGTGGCAATAATTGACGTCGATCACTATGTTTTTTCAAAAACATAGACCCGAGAGCTACTTTTCCAAAGTTTAATGTTTCAAACTCAAAAGAACTTCAAAGCTAAAGGATATGATAATAATTTTCCTATAGGACCAAGCTTGATATTTGTTCAAAACATGTTTAAATCACCTTTTCATGCTTAAAAATTGATTAGGAACCTTACTTTGGTGTTTAACAAAGGACTTAGATGTTTTGGTGAATGTTGTCAAAGTTTGCAACTAAGACCAAGGGGTCAAATGAACACCACAAAATCTTTCCTTTTGGGCTTAAAATTAAACACACTTGTCAATTTTTGTTTACAATAGTTGTTTAAACAAATTTTTGTTTGGAAAACAGAGGAATGGTGTGTGTATGCTCTTCCATTTATCCCATGTAGGGAACCCTTAGAATCAAAAGTACCATTCCCATTGCATATAGCCTAGTATAAGGCTTATAAATAAAGTCATCTAAATCACTCCCCAAAAACTCATCAAAGTTTGGGTGATCTTGAAAATTACCCTAAAGTCTTTCTATTTTATGCTTGTTTTATTTTCATGCAAACTTGGCTTGCGAGGGGGACTTCATAACCCCCCATAATTTATTTATGGAAGCTTTAACTTGGAGTTTCATCTCCTAGAATTGACTTCATTTGGATCCTTTGTAATTTCACATAGGATGTAGTGGCACTTTGGACATTGCACTACACTGAGTGAATAGTAGGATGTAGAGGTTGAAAAAAAGACTAGACCTTTTTTCAATAAGCCAAGTGATATGGATCCAAAATCCATAATTTTATTTTGAATTTTTTGGCATGAAATTCATTGTGCAATTGATTCCCCTAGATCATTTTAAAACTTGATAGATCTTAGACAAAACCCCACTTGCCATGGAAGTGTTATTGGTGCAAGGTGTGCCTCAAGGTCCATGTCATAGTACTATCATTTGAAAGAAGGGCTGATGTAAAAACCCTACTATATAATGCGCATTTACTTTTTGGATGAACACTTAAAATCCTCTCAAATAGAGTATATTGATAGATTCCAAAAATACCAAGCAACTTTGTCAGTTTAGGATCTAAGGGTGATTAATTAGTTGGTCTTATCCTAGTTTAAAGTTTTGTTTGAATTCAAAACTTGGTGTAAATAAATAATCTAAAACCAAACACATAGTCCATATTATCTTTTGAACAAAGAGACATTGTGTTGCCCACATGAGATCATCAATTTTCCTTATTAAAAAGGTTCATTTATGCTACCCAATTGAGTTTAAACCATTACCAATGTTGTTGAAGTCCACTTATAATCCAAATTAGGAATTACACTTAAAAATTTCATAGGGTTAATGTGTTAAGTGGGTTCTCCATTTATACTAAACTTGAGGGAACTTAGGTTTAATTTCCAATTTGGGTTGAAGGTCGTTTAAGACTCATAATCATTATCATCACTTGATAGACTTAAGCCATTTTGTGATAAACACTTTCACTTTAAGTCTATACACCACAAAATTTTGAGTTAAGAAAGTTAGTGTTATGTTGTCAAAATTATAGGAAATCATCTATGACTTAGACTATTTTTTAAGCAAACCTCTTTGTCACACCTTTTTGGGTAGTATAGCATCGTTACACTACCCAAAACATTTTGAATATTATTTCGTAGACTTTCTTTCATAGAGTTTAAAATTTGTTCTTGAATTTTTAGACCAATCCAAGTATACTTTTGTGATATTTTGTCTAAAATAGTTATATTAATCACCTTTATCTAACTTTTTTATCAAAAAAACCCAATTTTATACCATTTTTTGTGAAAAAGTAAACTATTGCTAAAATGCCTTTTATTTCATACCTTATACCTAGTTGACCAAGTTCATGTCCAAGAATAAAATTCCTAGTGTTTGTTAGAAGTGTTTCAAATATGTTAGATTAAAACTTTTATCTGTTTTCAAAGTCTAGTTTTTTATTCCATTTGACCAAGAGTCCTAGCACATGCCTTGTTTGATCCTAGCTTTTGATGTCCTATTTAGCCAAAAGACCTAGAAACTTTTAAATTCCTAGATTAGATTGATTTGAAACACTTTGACCTTAGAGTTTGGAATTTTGATTTTTAGTCCATTTACTTGCTTACCTTTGTGTGAAAAATAAAACATTAGATACTTCACTCTAGCTTGTTTCTTCATAAACCTATTGATCCTTTTGGTGAATCTAGAGTAAGTTGAAACATCATTTGTTTTAGACATTGTCCTTTTTAGATTTTGTATAACTCTTTGACCTTTTATCATAGAGAATTGACTATGGATCCCAAAATGTATTCCTATACTTGTAGTGGACTCATGTCTAATCCAAGGATTAGTAATGTAGTTGCACAGGAACAAATGGTGCAAGATCCCTATGTAGATAACATTGCTTATGGGATGGATTCTTATCCCTCTTATAATATTCAATTAGGGGCACAAATCCAAGATCTATTGGCTAACTATTTGGTTAACACACCACCTTACACAGAACAAGACCAATACCAAACCACATAATACCTAGCTATAAAACCCATAGTGGACGAGCCAATTCTTCAACAGTCGTATTCTAATAATACATCTTCCACGTATGATCCATTTTTGTTTGAATGACATTTGTTATAAAACAAGGATGAAATTTTGGTTAGAGCCATCAAGGTAGGGGCCAAGTTTTTAGTAGATTTCCCCCATGAAAATTTACCAAGTCTAGTAAGAGTGCCCCACAATATCATTTACGATCAACATGATTCTTCTAGCAATCCTATGGCTCTAGTCCAAACAACACACCAAGATCCTAATATATATGATCAAATCAAAAAAATAATAGAAGATCACTTTAACCAAATGCAAATAGCATATCTAAATATAGCACATGATTTTAATCAGATGAACATGGTAAGTAAGCCTCTCATTGACCTAGTTCCTTCAACAGGAGTGATGATATAATTAACTAGATAAGAGAATCTAAATTTTGAACCATTTATACAAACTAAAATTTATAACTTGATATATATGTCCATTATTAAATAAGTGTCTTTGGACTCTACACTAAATAGTGAGCCAATCATAGTGGACAATGTGCAAATAACATCTAGTACCGATCAAAGTGGTACTAATGCACAAACAACTAGCCAAAAACATGTTCCTATAGTTAATCCCATGAGTAGATCATCATACTAAGGAGTATGGGTTTTTACACCCTAGCCTCAACTAGCTACTTCCTCAAGTGCACAACCTACAAGGTTAGGTAATCAAACAATGGCCAATGTCATGCCTCAATGATAGAATGTGACAAATCCTACTCCCCCTCAACAAGTAGTGAGTAGTATTCCACAACAACAGACACAGTCTAGTGTATTAACACAACAAATGATGAATACATTACCACCTCTATTAGGGGAAATAAATATTCCACCTTGCTAGGTAATGATGAACATACCTCTACAGTCATAGACTAATATTCCAATTCAAAACCAAGCAATGACTAGTCAATAAAATGCAAATATTGGTCAATGATAGATTCGAAATTTCCAACCTACTTTCGCTTCCTCATAGGGATTAATTCAATAAGGAGGTCCCTATGTTTCTCAGGTACCTACTAGATAACCATTGGTTCAAAATGTGCTACAAATCCAGAGACAGGGTCTTGGTCTACAAGTTCCCACTTAGCAGGAAGGTTTGATTGGTTGAAAACATGTCCATTTATAACCACAACAAGCATAGTATAGTTATATCCCTTTATCCAAACCATAAAATCTTGCAAGTTAAACCTTTATCACCAACCTGAACTCGAACATCCCATAGCCAAATGTGAAATTTCAAGTACATCCTAATCCATGTATGCATATTCTTGGTCCATTCCCCAACCAAAACAATATACCAAATGGGTATCTACATCATACCTTGGTCAAAGTGTTCAACTTATGACCTTCCAACCATCTATCTAAACCCAAATTCTCCCTCAAACCAATATCCCTTCCAGTTTCCTATTCTAAGAATTACAAAAAAAGGTTGGATGCAATTACTGCTATTCAGGTAGGGAAGCAAACTAAAAAGTTCAAATTAGATGACATGTGTTCCTATCCATTTAACATGTAGTATTTATAGATACCATTTCCTCTAGGATATGAACCACCCAAATTCAATAAATATAAAAGATAAGGTGACCCTAAGGCTCATTTGACTGAATTATTTATCGCATGTCAACTAGTGGCATATAGTGACATACACCTTTTGTTGTTGTTTCCAAGGAGCTTGGCTGGACAAGCCTTGGAGTATTTTTTAAATTTTCCCAAGAATATAGTAAAAGACTTTGATGATCTTTCTGATAAATTTGTGCAGCACTTTCCCTATAATCTTGAGCATAATATTTCATTAGTGGACTTGACACAAGTGAAGCAAAAAGTTAGGGAGATTTTTGTAAGTTATTTATAGTGATGGAGAACCCTTGCAAACTATTACACCCATAGTTTACCAAATAAACAATTAGCTATTGTGTTTACCAAAAATTTGTATAGTGAGATAGCTTATCATCTGGGATTACAATGTGTGCATACGTTCAAAGAGATCATTGATAAAGGTTTGTTGATCAAGAGGGTGATCATCAATAAGGGAGTCATCAAGCTCAATTCAACTAATCAAAATCAATGTACCAATCAGGGAAATGACTAACATCTCATCCAAACACAAGCATCACAATTGACATAGGCCAATAATCATGAAAGATTGAAGTAATTCAACTACAATAAGAACATTGTGGGAAATGGAGAAACCAAATCTCATCATGTCCAAACTATGCAGACATCATCCACACCACCTTTTCAACTTACACCTACCTAGAATCATCTCCAACCAATGTTGTAGGCACAATAACCAAGACCTAGACAATAAATACATCAACCTTTACCATTACAAACCCCTCCTCCTAAAAGAGCCATCCCTGCACATTGTGTCTTTAGTGACCTAGGAAAACCTATTGAGTTTGTATTTCAAAAGCTTACTACCACTAATTTGATTAGCTAGCCTATACTAAAGAATTATCTGTAAGGTATTCCTTATCCTGATTGGTACCATGAAAATAAATTTTATGACTATCATCGGGTCAATGGGCATAATCTATGAAGATGTATCTAAATCAAGCATTTAATCAAGAATATGTTGGATAATGGGGAGATAAAATTGGATAATGATGCTTCCACTTATAATCAAACTCTTGGGATCTATCAAAACCCCTTTCTCTAACATAACAATCACTAGCAACATAAAAATAAACAACAACAATAATGACTAGTGAAAAAACAACCTCAATAATATCAATATCAAAATTTGAACCAATAGAATCAATAAAATCAGTAATAGAACCCACAATGATAGAATAATGGATAAATCAAGGTTAGAATGGTAACAACTAACAAACCTACCAATGCAGTCACACATGACTACAATAGGGTTATAGGTCATATTTTAGGGGGTAGTATTAATAACATCTCTATTAATCCTAATCCAAGAATTAATTATCTGAGACCATTGCTAAATAATAATATTAAGCTAAATTACATGGATAATCCTTCTTTGACCTGGGAGTGCATACATGCAAACCAACAAACTAGGCCTTCCCCTTTTGGATCTTATAGAGACAACTCATTTTTTCCATGTGACCACATGTAAGTGCACTAAAATTTGAGACTTGTCTTATTTGGTCCCATGCCATATCCAACATCAGTTAGCAATAATGGTCTAGTATTGTTGTTCTCAAAACCAACTATGCTTGTTTTATGGATAATCCCTATGAAACTAGTCCATTTCATAATCTTCACTCTAGGTTCATCATTCAAGATAAGATTCTCTTGGTCTCAATTGAAGTTGGCTAACATCTTGGGAAAGTTTTCAACACTCCCTCATCATGATTTATTAAAAACTATGAAACTCGTCGCAGTCTTGATTTGATCAAAATGTCAATTTTGATCATTCATAAGGTGTTAGCCAATTTTCATTTTCTCCATGCATAGGTGGCATTTTTTTTTCCCTTGCATATTTTCTATTTTTCCATGCAAAATCAGTGAAAATCATCACTCTTGCATGTTTTCTTTCTTTTTATGTAGAAGCAACATAAATTGCCGCTCTTGCATCTTTTTTGTTTTTTTCTCTTTTTCATGCACTGACAGTGAAATTTTCCACCTTTACATTTTTATTTTATCTTCATGCATCGATGTAAAATTTTTACACCAATGCATGAACTTCCCTGTCTTATGCAAGGGTGGTAATTTTTGCCACCCAAGCAGAAATTTTCTAAAAACTCTTGAAATTCACACAGCATTTATGGCCGCACACGTTGAGTTGTTGAAACTTGGTTTGGGGAATTTAAATGCCATTTTATTGTAATTTTTCTCATTTTAAGATTCCTGAGACTCCTCTCTGTAATCATTCAACCACATGAATGATTAGGATTACGAATTCACCAACTTCAAGCTTAGGATTTCAAAATTGTTGGGTAAGTTTTAGTTTTTATTCCTTTTGCTTCTAGGTTTTTCTTTCTTCCTTTATTAGTGTTATTTTCCTTTAGGTTAAACTTTTATTTTCTTTTTATTTTGGTTTTTGTTGTTTTTAAATTCCTCCCCCATTTTGATGCTTTACCCTAGTGATCCTAGCTAGTAGCTAATCCTGCCAATCCTTCTTTTGCTTCTAGGTTTTCATTATGTGTCATTAAAAAAATTAGCCATTCAAACATTAGAATCGCAAATCCAAAAATTGTGATGTTAAAATTTTTTCCACTTGCAAGCTGTAGACTTAATTTTTAAACTAAGTGTAAAAGTGACAAATTTTGCTGCCAAATCATTCTAACCATTTCCTGCAAAAGTGGCAAAAAGTGTCATTATAAAATCTAAGAAAAAATCCTTACTTTATGCATGGGTGGTGTTTTATGCTTCCCTTGAATGTTAAACATGCCTAAGAAGCATTTTTTACCACCCACATAGATGACATGCTTCGGTGGCAATTTTTGCCACCTCTGCATAAATACAATTTTCTCCTCCTACGAGGGCGGCAACTTTTGCCACTGAAGCAAAAGGCAAATACCCCTACCTGGAAGGAAGGCAATTTTTTTGCTGATGAAAATGCAAATTTTCCCCATATGCAAGGGTAGTGATTTTTCCTACCCATGCAAACAACCTCTCAAATTTCTTAACTCTAAGATATTTTCAATTTTTCCCTTTTGAGCCTACTTTCCTCTAGTTTTTCAGCCTACTTGCACTTTAGCCCTTTCAAGTGCATCCCTATGGTCCTGATCATCAACATGTAATTTTCAAAAATTTCTAGTATTTCCCTTAATTACATGATCATGACTTTTGTTTTAGTTTCTTATATGGATCCTTCTTCATCAACATCCTTTTTAGTAAAAGCTCTTCCAGATGACTGAGTTTTATCTGAAGAAGTCAAAGGCAATGAAGTATAAATATCAAGATGTTTTTTCAATCACCTTAGTTACTTCAAATGTCAACAAAATTAGAGATACAAAGATTAGTCATGTGGACATGGCTGAGTTCATGGAAAGAACTAAGTCAAGCAATCCCAACCATGAAATGAAGAAGATAATTGACAATAATAATCATTTGGTATCTTCTTTCCCTGTAGTGGCTCACAACACATAATTTATTCTCTAGTGTGCTTAGTTTTATAATAAAGATACCGGGGCTATGTTAGACGCTAGTGGTAATGTGATAATTAGACTGGATCCTAAGTTCATTGATAAAGTGTTCATGTGCCCTCCTGCTATAGAGGTGATAAAGCTTGATTTTGTTGAAGCATAAAGAGAATATGACAAAGATACCAAAAAAGTGAAGCATAAAGAGAATATGACAAAGACTCCAAGGGGAAATTTGTCAAGATGGCCATGGAATTTTCCAAGAAGTGACTTTATAGAATAAGTTGGTGATCTAATCACTCTTCTTAGAAGGGTAAGAGGTTTACCGTCTTCCTCATAGTTTCACGAATGGATGTATCCCTTCATCAAGATAATTCTCCAAGGAAAACAAGCCATCTTCTAGGGAGAACAAGTTATCAACGCTTTGCAGGAGCAATTGATGAAGTTATCCACTACCTTCAAATTCCACAGGAGTTCTTACCTATTTTATATTGCAGCTTTAATGAGAATATTTCTAGTTTTGACGTCAGAAGGAGATAGGAAAGTAACCCTAGTGTATCAATACTACTCTTAGTTAACATTGAAGGGTTTTATTCATCATTTTAGGAGAGTAAATGATGATTTTTTTGTAGTATTTTTGTGTCTTTTTTATCCTCAATTAGAGTAAAGAATAATTTTAGACAAGGTTTGGACAGTCGTGAATGATTTTGGATGCATGTTCTTATAATTTCCTTCTTTCTTATACCTAAGGGTTGGCTTTTTTAAGGGTCATCCTTATATGCTTATGAGATTCCTCTCAGATAAATTGGTCTTAATGGAACTATGCAGACAAATAATCATCATGCATAATAAACATATGAAACTCAAAAAGCTTGGTTTCAATTTCTCAATTGAAATTTGTAGGTTTTCAGTGTTAACCATTGGAAATGCTAGAGCTATGGAAAATGAAATGCAACTTGTGACCCTAAAACAATTTAAAAGAAGACTAAATTTTGATTACAGGGGCAAAAAGGATATAATTATTAGGAAAACCCAATTTCATGAACCTATGATTGAAGATGTTTGGGTAGACTTGAGAATAACAAAAGATATCGAGAAAATAAACTACAGTAGGTTATCTCTTGAGCAAATTGAATATCTAGGACTTGCTGATATCCCTGAGAATTTAGTGGATAAAAGAAATTTGATTAATGATAGATATAATACTAAAAATATTTCCAATTCTCCTCTTCCTCCAATCCAATGGTCACAAAAAGAGATAACTTCCTTGAGGAAAAGATTTGAACCTATATTAGTGAACACCAATAATTGGTTAGCAAATAAAGGAATTACTTTGAAATAATTCATCATAGGTTTGGAAGCTAAATTTCAAGAGGAAATAAGAAGAAAAGAAAAAAATAAGATGAAGAACAAAAGTGATGTCCCTTCTTCTTCCAAGCCACATAAGCCTAAGATCATATTCATTATGAAGAAGTCAAAAGTTATTGAAAAAGAGCCAGAAATAGCAAATATAGAAGTTGAGAAACAAAGAACTGAAGAACCAATGATAAAAAAGATGGAGACTAATGATAGGCCCATAGATCAACAAGAGAATAAAATTTTATCTCCATAAGAGAATGTGTAGCAAGAAATAGGAATATATTCTTCCCCACTTGGCACACCTGTTGTAGCCCCTTCACCTATTTCTCTGATTAGTGTTCCCTCTTATGGATCACCCTCTCCTTCCAAAATAATTTTTGACAATATTTAAATCTCTTTTAAAGATATTATTCATTCCTCAGGGTCAATTTCCAGTTTGTCATCCCCATCTTTTGATATTGAAGATAGTTCTACTTTTGATCACTCAGCAAAAGGTGCAATTTTTACTGATACTCCACCTATTATTTTCACTACATGTGCGAGTACAACTTAGGTAACTCCAATAATGGAGATAGATACTAATGTAAGTATTTCTATGCTCCCACCATGGTTTTCATCTTATCCACCCAAAAGGAATAAATATTCCATCTCTCTAAATGACTTTGATTTCAATAAAATGGTGCTAGTAAAAGCTAACGCTCCCAAGAAGCTAAGGATTCTTTAAAAAATGATTAGGGATAAGGGACACAAATTTATGGAAATTGTAAAAAATATACAAGATGCAACCATTAAAATTTTTGATGTAAGTGATTACTCTATCTCTATAGTTGAATTAGGTCAGATAAATCATGAGAGTGCCAAGAGTGATATGCAGTTAGCCATGGACATCCTGATTCATAAATTTAACAGAGAGAAAGAAATGAAGGATCACTATAAAGCAATGGTGGAATAATTGACTGTAGTGGTAAGGATAATTACTTTCACTCAAAAAATAATAACTCCTCAGGCCATTTCTATAGAAGACCCCATTATTCAGAAAGTGGAAAAGACCTATCTCAAAGGAAAAGTGGTTGAAGAGTACTTGGACAAGATGCATGCATAAGGAGTTTCCTTACTCACAGAGTTATTTAAAAAAATAGATAAAATGAGAAAAATAAGAGCATAACTTGATGATCTCATTAATTTTATCTCTTAGGATATTGAAAGCATAGAAAAGTATCTTGACAAATGAATAGATATGAGGAAACTAAAGATAAGCATTCTAATATCAATCAGTGTCATTACTGATAGAAACTTTTACACTGAAACTAAAGAGGCATTGGTATATAGGAGTTGAGTGCTTAAAGAGTTGTTTAGTGACCTCAAATCTTCAAAGGAACTCAGTGAACAAAATGATATCAATATTTTACATAAATTGGAGGAACTACCTTGTAAACTTACATCACAAGACAACCAATTCCTTCCAATAGAAAAAATGATTCAAGAATTTGAAGGTATGTTCTAGAAAGAATTTGAAGATAAGGCATTTTTAGTAGCCTCTGTGGACAACATTCAAGATAATTAGTTAACTCTAGATAATCTGAGAACTAGGTTAACTAGTCATGCAAAATTAGTTACAGTAGTAAGAGATGCCATAGTCAGAGCTAAGATGATTTTCAACAACACTGTTACTCTAGATAGTATCGGGATGCAAACAGCTATCACTATATATGATGCTCATATGAAGAAAGATGGGGTTACAAATTGAAACTATTTTTTCTTGGTTTAATTTCAACTTTTATGATGTACTTTTGTAACTACTTTGGACATTCTTACATGTACTTTTCTCATATGCAATTACATGTAAAAATATAGGGAGTCTTAAGTCAAAAAGGACTCTTACCTTTGACTCAGTCAAAGTAATTATGTATTTTCTAAAAGTCCTCAAGGTCTCTCCCTATAAATAAAGAGGGTCTCTATTGTAAAAGGCTCTTCTTCTTCTTGAGGGTTATTGGAAGCAAAACTCTACAAAAAATTGAAATGTCTTTTGAGACTTTGAGCTCAGATTGTAAATCATATTTCATCAAGTGAATGAGAAAGCAAGTGACTTTTAAAAATTTGTATTGGAATAACTTGTGTTGTGTAGGAAATTATTCTTATATCCTTTTCCTAATACAATCTTATCTATTTGATTAAATAAGTAGAGTGAGTGAAAATAATTTGAAAGATGTTTTAAAGTTGATTATAGAGACTTTGTGCTACACTAATTGTCTTTAGTTTGTGTTTTATTATTTTAGAATGAAAGATATTGGAAAGACTTTGAACTACTTGTATCTTTTGTGATTATATACTTTGTTGTAGTTATCAATGAAGACTTTAGGTTGCACCTCTTTTTACTGTGATATAAGTTATAAATCAACAAGAGAAGCAATGATGGGCTTTATACTCTTGTAGGTTTATTGTGAATTTAGTTAATATCTAGCAATTTTTTCTTTACTTTGTAAACATCATTTCTAAAAAAAGATAAATGGATGATGTGATTTCACCCCTGAGTTAGTATTTAGTTTAAATTAGTTTATGATAGTTTATAGGGAACCTCCCCTTGCTGAGAGGATAGATTTATCTCATTATAATATGGTTGATATAACCATTTTGCCTTCAGTTAGCTAATGACAAAATATTCACCTAATAGTTTTTTGATGACTCAGCTGGAGAAGAACGTGCACTCTGAAGCCTCAAGCTTCGAGTTAAATCATTTCTAGTTCTTTTCCATTTTACACTCTAATAGGTTCATGGTATACATGAATCTAGAGAGCTCGAGGTATTATTGATCCTATATTTTAATTGATAAAGTAAAATAATTTTGATCTCTTACTTCTACGATCTCACCATCAACTAACTAGGAGTTCTCCTCCTACCAATGCTAGATCTCCAATACTAGGTGAAGCTTCTAGTCTTAGTGCTATTAGATTTTTGTCTATTCATACTCCATAAAGGTTTGTTATCACTCCTTTTAATCATCATATCATGGCAACCTTAGGCCCTTGGGGTAACACTTTTGGCCCTCTAAATCTAACCCCACCTTTGCATGAGCTACCTCGTAGTTTGAAGAAGAATTTTCCAAAGTTCTATGGTGATGGGAAAGTTCACCTTGATGATCATATTACATCTTTCTACATAGCTTTTGGTGTGATAGGCATTGAATATGAATATATAAAAATAAGACTTTTTGTAGAAACACTACAAGGTGCTTCCATAGATTGGAACACTCTTAAGACCAAGTTTAAGGCTAGGTTTAAACCCACAGAGGATGCTCATGCCTTATTGGCTCAACTTACATAAATTAAGAAAGAGCCTCATGAGCCTATGAGAGACTTCATCGATAAATTTAATAAGTTGAGGAAAATGATTCTTGTAATTGCTCAACCAACACCAAAAAATCTTAAGTGCTTCTTTATCAATTCTCAACTTCTTGAAGTGAATTTTCTGTTAAGGTGGGATGGCCCTGCTGATCTTTCTACAACTCAAATTTTGGCTACCAAAGTTGAAGATGATTTTATCCTTACAGGTAAGATAAGAAAAGATTCTAACAAAAGTAGATTTTTCTCTTCTACTAAAAATTCTTCCACAAGTACCACTGATCTTATGGTGCAAAATTTAGCAAATGAATTGCTAGATCTGAAAAGGAAAATGTCCCAAGGTGTGTCTACTCCTCCTTATCGAGATATACTAAGGAAGACATTTTTCAACAATTCATATCAAGGTAATGCTGCTAGAAATCAAGGGTAATCCAATCATCTTCCTCCCACATAAGGGAAGCTTTCCATTAAAGTAGCACCAATCAACTCAATGGTTGGTTATTATAAAGTTGAACATGATCACTCTTTCTAACCTGAGTTAGACCAAGAAAATGATGTTAATATCTTTATAGAAATATAAGAAGAATTAGCTAGTGAATTCGCTATTGGTTTTTTGAATTACCAAGATGATGCTAAAAAAGGAGAGGTGTCTGAATGGAGCATATGCAATTTTTACTAGGTCCCAAAACTCGTCAACTCAAAAAGTTGATAAGGGAAAAGTAGGAGAATAATCTCAACCAGTGATATCAATTGCTAATGAGGAACTTCACTACCTTTCCAATCAAAGGACCTGATGACCAATAAGCAAGTAAGTACCTCAAACAATCCTATACCTTCTGCTTCTATTCCTAAGACCAATACCCCATCAAATAAAAATTAGAATGATGCACTTCCTTTATTTCTAGTTCATTCCAGTTATTTGACATAATTGATCATGCTAGGAAGACCAAGATCCAAATGTCTAAAGTTGAGTACTTACAAGCTAATTTTGAACAGTTTGATATATTGGTTGAATACATCACAAATAAAGCCATCCCTATAGGGTAAGATTTCCTAAAAGTGACTCATGATCCCTCAAAGAAAAAATTCATCCAAAATAATCTTGTCACTACTCTTATTTTCCCTAGAAAAATAGAACCTTTCTATATTTTTCTATTAATAAATGATCATAAATTGAGCAATTGTATAATAGACTCTAGAGCTTTTGATAATGTTATGCCCACCAAGGTAGAAAATTCTCTTAATCTTACCTTAACTAAGATTTTTAAGAGATGTTTCTCCATGGAAAACAAACAAGTACCACTTTTGGGTCAAATTAAAGATGCCTAATTTGCATTTACAGCTTTTTCAGATAAGAGGATTAAGATGACAGTCTTAGTGGCCAATGTTCCAACTTCTTATGGGATTCTACTCAGACATAATTTTTACAAGGATGTAGGTGGAGAGTTGAACATAGATCTATCTAAAGCAAGGATACCTATTAAAGACATCATACAAAAGTTGCTTCCTAATAACGAGTCAAAATATATTGTTACCTAAATGTCAAACTTCAAAGCTCAAATCTTGTTTAAGTCCTCAAGAATGGGTAATTATTTTCTATCCACTAAAGATATCTTTAATTCATCAGATGAAATTTCATTAGGTGATAATTCAGATGATCCAAAAAAAAAATTAGAAGAATTTTTAGAGAAAAGTTCAAGAAAAAAGGAATTTTCCCTCACTAATGAAGAGGAATCTTTAAGAAGATTAGGTTCTAATGAGCTTTGGATTTTAGAATTTGATGGAAGCTACTCCTCTACCGATTATGGAGCTGGAATTGTTTTGATATCTCCACAAGGAGATATTTTCCCTTGCTCATATAAGTTGTAATTTAACAATACCAACAACACCACCAAATATCAATCATTATTGCTTGGATTGAAAGTTGCTCATGCTAGAGGTGTTAAGATTCTTCATTCTTGAGGAGACATTGAATTGGTGGTTTATCAAGTAAGGAATCTATATCAAACCAAAAATGAAAGATTATGACATTATCATAATCGTGTATGGGATCACAATGAAAGTTTTGATGCTTCCAATATTTCTATAGTACCAAGAGAGTTTAATGATCATACAGATTCATTGGCTATTTTTGAAACCCTCATGGTTCCTCATAAAGATTTAAAAGGAAATAAATACACTATTGAGATGGTCTTTCAACCAAGTGTGTTGACCATTGGTAGGTGTTTAATAGTGATAATTAAATTATTGTTTTTCTCAAAAAGATGGATAGCTTTGAGGAGCTCTATTTTAAAGGTAGTGAATCTCTATCATGAGAATCAGTTCCTAAATTAGATTCACAAACTGGTGAAGAGTTTCTTCAATGAAAAGAGAATAAAATTCTAAAAGGTTTGGTTTCTCTTGAAAAGTTATTTGATTGGCATGATAGATATATCAAGCAGTAGTAACAAATTGATTCAAGTTCCACTACAGAGTTTGATCAAGTGAATTTGAGTTCTAAAGAAGATCCCAAAATGGTCAACATTGGAAAATATTGCACTAATCATGAAAACATCAAACTCATTACTCGTCTTCATCATTACATTGATGTTTTGTCATATTCTTATGATGATTTGAAATCCTTCAAGTCTAAAAAAATTTAGCATGAAATTCCTCTCAAAGCTGGGTCATTACCTCACAAGTAGAAACAAAGGCAATACAATCCCAAAATATCAAGGACTATTCTTTTTGATATCGAGAAGATGTTAAATGCAAGAATAATTTTTCCAATTCATCATTCCACCTGGATTGCAAACATAATTTTGGTAAGAAAAAAGAATGGAGAAATTCATATCTGTGTTGATTGTAGGAATCTCAATCAATCTTCTCTAAAGGATAACTACCCCCTACCTATCATGGATCAATTATTGTAAAAAATAACTAGCTCAAAAATATTATCAATGTTAGATGGTTTTTCTAGGTATAATCAAGTAGAAGTTAATGAAGCAGATCAATATAAAACCACTTTCACTACACCTTGGGGCACATTTGCATATCACAGAATTCCTTTTGGTCTGATCAATGCTAGAGCCACCTTCCAGAGAGTACCTTGCCTTTAGACATGAAATATAGAAGTTTATTGTGGTATATCTTTATGACATGACTATTTTCTCTAAACATCAACCTGATCATGTGCATCATTTACAATAAGTGCTAGAACGTTGTTGGAAAAATAGTATTTCTCTCAATCCTAAGAAGTCAGTTTTTGGGGTTACAAAAGTTAAACTTATTGGTCACATTATATCCCAAGAAGGCACAAAAATTGACTTAGAAAGAGTCAAATCTATTAAAAATCTTACTCTACATGATAGTAAAGCTGCAGTTCATTCTTTCTTTAGGAAGGTGTTTTTTCTACAAAGATTCATTCTTAAATTTTCAAAGAAAACTCACCACATTGTTGACATGATGAAGGGTAAGGCTAATTTATATTAGACTGTAGAAGTCAAAGTGGCATTTAAAGATATCAAGACGGCTATTGCTCATGCTCTAGTCTTGGTTTGTCTAGATTATACCAAAGACTTCATAATATTTAGCTATGCTTCTGATCATATACTTTTAGCAATTTTGGATCAGTGGAATGAAGAAGGTATAGAATATCCCATATCATTTTGAGTTGTCCTCTCAAATATCACGATGTAAAATATTAAAACATGGAGAAGAATACTTATACCGTGGTTAAGGTGATAAAAAATTTCCAATTCTATATCCTAAATTCACATACTGTTGTTTTGGTATCTGGTACAACAATAAAGTCTATTTTAACTCAATAAGAGTTTGGTACTAAAAGGGGCAATTGGATTTATAAAATTCAAGAGTTTTATCTTGATATCAAACCTACTAAGCTTATGTGGGGAAGAGGCCTCTGTCAATTGATTGTTGATAATGTACCAAAAGAAATAGAACATGAAGAAGCAAAAGTTAAGGACATGCCAAAAGTTCTTTTTATCCCTACTACTAATGAGTGGTATTCCAATATCACTCATTTTATTACCTATGGTGAGTGTCTTACCCATCTATCTTATAAATAAAAAATGAAATGTTAAGTTGAAAGCTGCTAACTACATCTTATGGGACAATGGTTTGTACAAAAGAAGCCTCGATGGAGTATTTCTTTGTTACGTGGATAAAGCGCAATAAAGTAAACTTTTGGAGTCTTTCCACAATTTGGCTTGTGGAGGACATTTTTTTGCACCTATGATGGCTCAAAAGATTCTATGAGCTAGATATTATTGGCCTACACTATTCCAAGATGCATACAATTGGGTACGTAGGTGTGAGTTATGTCAACAGTTTGTTGGGAAACTCAAGTTGGACATATTACCTCTCAAGCTAGTGGTGATTGAAGAACCTTTTCAATAATGGGATATCAACTTCATTAGCACTATAAACCCATCCTCAAGTGCTAGACATGACTATGTTCTCACCGCAATAGACTATTTTACCAAATGGGTGGAAGCCATTCCAGTTAAGCATGCTACTTTGAAAGTGGTATGTAATTTCCTTAAGGAAAATATTATTTTTTGATTTGAAGTTTTGAACAAGATTATAATAGACAATGCTACTTTTTTCTCTTCTCATGAGATTACTGACTTTTGTTACAATTATAAGTTTATTCTTTCCCACTCCTTAGACTATTATCCACAAGGAAATGGTCAAGTGGAATCAAATAACAAGAATTTGGTTACTATTATTCAGAAACTGGTAGATGACAATTAGATAACATGGTATAAAGTGTTATTTGATGTTTTATGGGAAAATAGGATTACACCTAAAATGGAAATAGGTATGTCACCATTTCAACTTTTTTATGGTCTGAATATGGAGATAGCAATTACCTTGGCACTACTAGCACTGAAGTTAGCAAAGGCAGTGGAAGACCAAACTTTTAAAAAATTTATTGATAAGAGGATCATGTACCTAACTAAACTAGAAGAGTAATGAAATATGTTATTGGATCATATTTCTGAACATTAAAATTAGGTAAATAAAATCTTTGATAAAAAAGCAAGGATTCATGAGTTTTAGATTGGAGATCAAGTCTTCTTGTGGGACAAAAAGAGAGAACCAAAAAGAATGCATAGAAAATTTGATTCCTTGTGGAGAGGTCCATTCTCCATTCATCGATTCTATGGTGAAAATAGTTTCTTGTTGAAATATCAAGATGAAACACCATTCTCACTGCCTCACAGTGGGCAACATCTGAGGCATTTTAATCCTTGAAGTATTAGATAAGTTCATTTGTACATTTGTATAGTTTTATATTTTTATTTATGTTTTTATTTAGTTTTTTGTATCTTTTTATTTTTTCATAGCTTGAATATATGGCCCAATGGCATGGATGAACATACTTAGAGGATGGATTCTACTCCCTTTGATCATTTCAAAGATCAATCGATGGAAGTTCCCCAGTTGGAGCCAACTGTTGTTCCCAAAATTAGCTATGCTTGTTTTGTGGACAACCCCTATGAAACTAGTCTGTTTCATAATCTTCACTCTAGGTTCATCGTTTGAGACAAGATTCTCTTGGTCTCAAGTGAATTTGGCTAACATCTTAGGAATTTTTTTAACAATCCCTTGTCATGATTTATCAAAAATCATAAAACTTGTTGCAGTATTGATCTAATCAAAATGTTAATTTTGATCATTCATAAGGTGTTAGTCAATTTTTATTTTCTCCATGCATATGTAGCATTTTTTACCACCCTTGCATATTTTCTATTTTTATATGCAAAGGTAGCAAAAATCATCATTCTTGCATGTTTTCTTTCTTTTCATGTAGAAGTGGCATAAATTGCTGCTCTTGCATCTTTTTTATTTTTTTCTCTTTCTCATGCACTGGTGGCAAAATTTGCCACCTTTGCATTTTTATTTTCTCTTCATGCATTGGTGGAAAATTTCACCGCCAATGCATGATCTTCCCTGTCTTATGTAAGGGCAATAATTTTTATCACCCAAGTAGAAAATTTCTAAAAATTCTCAAAATTCATGTGGTATTTATGGCCGCACATGCTGAGTTGTTGAAAATTGGTTTAGGGCATTTAAATGTCATTTGATTATCATTTTGATCATTTTAAGTTTCCTGAGACTCCTCCCTGCAATCATTCAACTACGCAAATGAGTAAGATTATGAATTCACCAACTTCATCGTTCTTGCATGTTTTCTTTCTTTTCATGCAGAAGTGGTATAAATCGCCGCTCTTGCATCTTTTTTTATTTTTTTCTCTTTCTCATGCACTGGTGGCAAAATTTGCCACCTTTGCATTTTTATTTTCTCTTCATGCATTGGTGGAAAATTTCACCGCCAATGTATGACCTTCCCTGTCTTATGCAAGGGCAATAATTTTTATCACCCGAGTAGAAATTTTCTAAAAATTCTCAAAATTCATGCTGTATTTATGGCCGCACATGCTGAGTTGTTGAAAATTGGTTTAGGGAATTTAAATGTCATTTGATTGTCATTTTGATCATTTTAAGTTTCCTGAGACTCCTCCCTGTAATCATTCAACTATGCAAATGAGTAGGATTATGAGTTCACCAACTTCGAGCTTAGGATTTTGAAATTGCTAGGTAAGTTTTAGTTTTTAGTCTTTTTACTTCTAGGTTTTTATTTCTTCCTTTCCTAGTTTTATTTTCCTTTAGGTTAAACTTTTATTTTCTTTCTATTTTGGTTTTTTTGTTTTCAAATTCCTCCCTTATTTTGTTGCTTTACCCTAGTGAGCCTAGCTAGCGGCTAATCCCACCAACCCTCCTTTTGCTTCTAGGTTTTTGTTATGTGTCATCGATAAAATTAGTCGGTTAAACATTAGAACCATGAATCCAAACATTTGTGATGTTGACATTTTTTCCACTTATAAGTTGTAGACTTCATTTTTAAACTAAGTATAAAAGTGGCAAATTTTACTTCCAAAGCATTCCAATTATTTCCTGCAGAAGTGATAAAAAATACCGCTATGACATCTGAGAAAAAATCCTTGCTTTATGCATGGGTGAAATTTTACACCACCCTTACATGTTAAACATGCCTAAGTGGAATTTTTCACCGCCCATGTAGATGACATTTTTTGGTGGTAATTTTTGTCACCTCTGCCTAAATACAATTTTCTCCTCCTATGAGGGTAGCAATTTTTACCACCAAAGAAAAAGGTAAATACCCCGTACCTGTAAGGGTGGTAATTTTTGCCATCGATGTAAATGCAAACACTCCCCATATGCAAGGGTAGTGATTTTTTCTGCCCATGCAAATAACCTCTCAAATTTCCTAACTCTGAGATATTTTCAATTTTTCCCTTTTAAGCCTACTTTCCTCTAGTTTTTTAGCCTGCTTGCACTTTATCCTTTTTAGGTGCATCCTTATGGTCATGATCATCGACATGTAGTTTTCCAAAATTGCTAGTGTTTTCCCTAATTGCATGATCATGACTTTTATTGTAGTTTCTTTTGTGGATCCTTCTTCATCGACATCATTTCTAGTAAAATCTCTTTCAGATGATTGAGTTTTCTATGAAAAAGTCAAAGGCAATGAAGTATAAATAGCAAGGTGTTTTTCTAATCACCTCAATTACTTCTAATATCAATGACATTAGAGATATAGATATCGTTCATGTGGACATGGCTAAGTTCATGGAAAGAACTAAGTCAAGCAATCCTAGCCATGAAATGAAGAAGATAATTGACAACAATATTCATTTGGTATCTTCTTTCCCTGTAGTGGCTTACAACACAAAAATTGTTCTCCAGTGTGCTTAGTTCTATGATAAGGATATCAAGGTTGTGCTAGATGCTAGTGGTAATGTGATAATTAGAATGGATCCTGAGTTCATTGATACAGTGTTCATGTGCCCTCCTGCTACAGAGGTGATAAAGCTTGATTTTGTTGAAACACAAAGAGAATATGACAAAGATCCCAAAAAAGCAAAGAAGGTAATCAAAAATAAATGCTCAAGACTCCAAGGGTAAATTTGTCAAGATGGCCATGGAGTTTTCCAAGAAGTGAATTTATATAAGAAGTTGGTGATCTAATCACTCTTCTCAGCAGGTTAAGAGGTTTACCCTCTTCCTCATAGTTTCATGAATGGATGTATCCCTTCATCAAGATAATTATCTAAGGCAAAAAAGTCATCTGGAGAACAAGTCAACAATGCTTTTCATGAAAATTTGATAGAGATATCCACTACCTTCAAATTCTACATGACCTCTTATCTGGTCTATATTGCAGCTTCAATGAGAATCTTTCCCAGTTTGACATCAGAAGGAGATAGGAAAGTAACCCATGTGTATTAATACTATTGAATTAACATTGAAGGGTTTTATTCATCATTTTAGGAGAGTAAATGATGATTTATTTACAATATTTTTGTGTCTTTTTTATCCTCAATTAGAGCAAAGAATAATGTCAGATGAGGCCTAGACAGTCGTGAATGATTTTGGATGCATGTTCTTATAATTTCCATCTTTCTTGTACCTAAGGGTTGGCTTTTTCCAAGGTCATCCTTATATTCTTTTGATATTCCTCTCAGATAAATTGGTCTTAATGGAGCTATGAAGATAAATAATCATCATGCATAATAAATAGATGGAACTTAAGAAGCCTAGTTTTAGGTTCCTAGTTAAAATTTGTAGGTTTTTAGTGTTAACCATTGGAAAGGCTAGAGCCATGGAAACTAAAATGCAACTCGTGACCTTGAAGTAATTCAAAATAAGATCAAATTTTTATTACAGGGGCATAAAGGATATAATTAGGAGGAAAACCCAATTTCATTAACCTATGATTGAATATGTTTGGGTAGATTTGAGAACAATAAAAGATATCAAGAAAATGGACTACAGTAGGTTATCTCTTGATCATATTAAATATTTAGGACTTGTTAATATCCCTAAGAATTTAGTGGATGATAGATATTTGATTAATGATAGATACAATACTGAATAGATTGCTAATGCCCCTCTTCCTCCAATCTAATGGTCAAAAAAAGAGCTAACTTTCTTGAGGAAAAGATTTGAACCTATATTCGTGAAAACCAATAATTGATTAGAAAATAAAGGAATTACTTTGAAAGAATTCATCATAGGTTCAGAAGCTAGATTTCAAGAGGAAACAAGAAAAAAAGTAAAAAATAGGACTAAGAACAAAAGTTATGTCCCTTCTTCTTCCAAACCACATAAGCTTGAGATCATATTCATGATGAAGAAGTTAAAAGTTATTGAAAAAGAGTTAAAAATAGTAGATATAGAAGTTGAGAAATAGAGTGTTGAAGAACCAATGATGGAACAGATGGAGATTGATGATAGGCCCACAGATCAACAAGAGAAGGAAATTTTGTCTCCATAAGAGAATATGAAGTAAGAAATAGGAATTTCTTCTTCCCTACTTGGCACACCTGTTGTAACCCCTTCACTTGTTTCTATGATTAGTGTTCCCTCTTCTAGATCACCCTCTCCTTCCAAAATAATTTTTGACAACCCTCAAAGCACTTTTGAAAATATTCTTCATTTTTCAGGGTCAATTCCTAGTTTGTCATCCCCATCTTTTGATATTGAAGATAGTTCTACTTCTTATCACTTAGTAAAAGGTGTATTTTTTACTGATACTCCACCTTTTGTTTCCACTACCTGTGTGAGTGCAACTCCAGTAATGCCAATAATAGAGATAGATCCTAATGTAAGTACTTCTGTGTTCCCACCATAGTTGTCAGCTTATACACCCAAAAGGAAGAAACAAGTCATCTCTCTAGATGACTTTGGTTTTAATAAAATGGTTCTAGTAAAAGCTAAGCTCCCAAGAAGCCAAGGATTCTTTCAAAAATGGTTGGGGATAAAGAACACAAATTTCTAGAAATTGTAAAACCTTCATAGGATGCAACCATTAAAATTTTTGATGTAAGTGATTACTCTATCTCTTGAGTTGAATTAGGTAAGATAACTCATTAGAGTGCCAAGAGTGATATGCAATCAGCCATGGACATCTTGATTCAAAAATTTGACATAGAGAAAGAAATGAAGGATCAATATAAAGGAATAGTGGAACAATTGACTATAATGGTAAGGATAATTACTTTCACTCCAAAACTAGTAACTCCTAAGGTCATTTCTATAAAATACCCCATTATTAAAAAAGTAGAAAAGACCTATCTCAAAGGAAAAGTGCTTGAAGAGTACTTGGACAAGATGCATGCACAAGGAGTTTCCTTACTCATAGAGTTGTCTGAGAATAAATAAAATGAGAAAAATAAGAGTATAACTTGATGATCTCATTAATGTTATCTCTCAGGATATTGAAATCATAGAAAAGTATCTTGACAAATGGATGGATATGAAGAAACTAAAGATAAGCACTCTAATATCAATCGGTGTCATTACTAATAGAGACTCTTACACTAAAACTTAAGAGGCATTAGCATATAGGAGTTGGGTGCCTAAAGAGTTGATCAGTGTCCTCGAATCTTCAAAGGAACTCAGTGAACAAAATGATATTAGTCTTTTGCATAAATTGGAGGAGCTACCTTGTAAACTTACATTACAAAACAACTAATTCCTTCCAGTAGAAGAAATGATTCAAGAATTTGAAGGTATATTACAAAAAGAATTTGAAGATAAGGCATTTTTAGTAGCCTCTATGGAAAACATTTTGGATAATCAGTTAACTCTGGATAATCTAAGAACCAGGTTAACTAGTCATGAAAAATGAGTGCAATAGTAAGAGATGTCATACTCAGAGCTAAGATGATTTTCAAGAACACTGTTACTCTAGATAGTATCGAGATGCAAGTAGCTATCACTATGTATGATGCTCATATAAAGAAATAGGGGGGTACAAATTGAAACTATTTTTTCTTGGTTTAATTTCCACTTTTATTATGTACTTTTGTAACCACTTTGGACATTATTACATATACTTTTCTCATATGCAATTACATGTAAAAATATAGGGAATCCTAAGTCAAAAAGGACTCTTATCTTTGACTCAATCAAAGTAATTAGGTCTTTTCTAAAAGTCCTCAAGGTCTCTCCCTATAAATAAAGAGGTCCTCTATTGTAAAAGGATCTTATTCTTCTTGAGGGTTATTGGAAGCAAAAATCTACCAAAAATTGAAATGCCATTTGAGACTTTGAGCTCAGATTGTAAATCATATTTCATGAAGTGAATGATAAAGTAAGTGACTTTTCAAACTTTGTATTGGAATAACTTGTGTTGTGTAGGAAATTGTTTTTATGTCCTTTTCCTAATACAATATTATCTATTTGATTAAATAATTAGAGTGAATGAAAATAATTTGAAAGATGTTCTGAAGTTGATTATAGAGATTTTATGCTACTATAATTGTATTTAGTTTGTGTTTTATTGTTTTATAACGAAAGATATTGGAAAGAATTTGAACTACTTGTATCTTTTGTGATTATATAATTTATTGTATTTATTGGTGAATACTTTGGGATGCACCTCTTTCTACTATGATATAAGTTATAAATCAACAAAATAAGCAATGATAGGCTTTGTAATCTTGTGGGTTTCTTGTGAATTCAATTAATATCTAGCAAGTTTTCCTTTGCTTTGTAAACATCATTTAAAAAAAAAAGAGAAATGGATGATGTGATTTCGACCCTGATTTAGTATTTAGTTTATGATAGTTTATAGGGAACCTCCCCTTGCTGAGAGGAGATATTTATCTCATTATACTATGGTTGATATAACCATTTTGCCTTCAGTTAGCTGATGACAAAGTATTCACCCAACAAGTATATAATCTTGATTGTTCAATCACAACTCAGAGGTCAAAGATTACTATCCTAGACCCATAACCATCCACCACTTTGCCTATCATCCAACTAACTATTTAGCCTCAGAATAAACCATTCATTATTGACCAAGACAAGAAGTTTGATATTGTGGAATAATTGCAGAAGAGACTTGCATAATTTTTTATTTTAGATTTGTTGTGAATGTAAATAATCCACAAAAACATATTGAATGATTTTTTGACCCAATATACTATTGATAGTAACATATCCCCTGATAATTTTCAAGCTTTGGTTGGACACCTAGCTCTAGCCCAACAAGTCATATTCAACCAAAGAAATATGTCCTCCCTTGGCCCACTCCATAATAACCCATTGTACATATAATTTTTTATCAGATGGCATAAAGTGAAACATGTCCTTATAGACAATGGATATAGCCTCAACATAGTGTCTCTAAAGCTCATTAAGCTTCTTGGGTACACAATGATAGATCTCTAGCCAAAAATAATAACTATTAAAGCTTATGATAATCAGGAAAAAGAGTCACAAGGCACCATTAGTTTCCTAATTATCATTGGGCCTTTAACCCATGATACACTTTAGCATGTGTTTGGTCTTGAGTTATCATACAACATGCTTTCTAGGAAAGCCTTGGTTACATGATATTCATGCAGTCCCATCAACACTGCACCAATGTATCAAGTTCTCCCATTCAAGGATGGAAGTGAATATTCCAAGAGATTTAAACCCATATGAACATTACAAACATCTTGAGGATAAATTTCGAAGCTATAACTATCAGTATGGTATGAATCTAAGTTCTAAGTAGGATAAAGGAAAGGATATACATATTGATCCTCCACCAAATAATTTCATATATCATATTACCTTGGATTCCCTTTCCCACATGCTGCCTCGTGAAGCTTCTAATTATTTCACCATTTTAGATAATGGACTAGGAGAGTATGTGACTCATGATACATTTCATATTTCTGATCTTCCTCAAAATCTAAAAGCCTTTGGGTGACCTAAAGTTACCCCACATATGTATTAGCAACAAAAGAACAAAGATAAGGGACCTGTCACAATTGTACCAACATTTGGCTTAGGACCTAACCCTCTTAAAGGAGATGAATCATGGTTATACAATGAAAATAAAGCTAATTGTTATAAAAATACAAAGTATCTTATTCCCAATAGGATCATGGAACATCACAAATATGAAAGAAGAGGCCTCAAACTGAATCAATAAGGAACCATCAAGCTAATTTCTATGATTAAGTATAAAAGACCTTATGGACTTGGATTTTAACCACCTTGGGGTGACCCCATATATCTTATTCAAACTCTATCACCTGTGACTATTGATGATGATGTTGATAATGAAGAAGAGTCTGATCATAGCCTCACCTTTGATGACCTAGTTGAAACCAACTTGTTTGATGACAATGTTATTTGTACCCTTACCTTGGCTATCCATCGTAATCCTTTTCCATTATATTATCCTCAACTAATAGATTGGGACCAAAAAGAATCCAGTCTACTAATTGATGAGTTCCAAAACGATGAGGAATTTTATGATTTCTTAGGCCTTAGAGATAATTTTCCATTGGGAGATCACAAATCAGGGTTCTCAATCACATTAGATCCTGTAGCCTATTTTGGAGAGCGAGTGAACACCCTTAGCCAAAAAAATAAAAATAAAAAATTGAGGTCCCAAAGTGAAAACCTATTTGAGGTGCTTTATGACTAGGGAAAAAGTAAAGATAAAGGCCAGTATAGTGGTGAAAACCTATTTTAGGCACCATTAGACGGGGGTGTTCATTCTTCTTCAAATTTAGACTAGGAGACCACCAACGATGAACTTGCCTGTGGATCAAAATTTATCTTTGAGTAAAAACAAGTATTTGATAAACTTCTCAAAGAATTTTTGATTGTTTTTGTTACATGGATAGATTTCCCATTAGGGGACTCAGATTCATCATGCCTAGGAGAAGTTGAAGAACAAGCCCTAACAGAGGACCCTGACATAGTCTAATAGTTCAAATCAATGCCTAATATCTTAGAAGATGGTTCAACCCTTCTAGTTAAAGATATAATAGAGATAAATATCAAACTTAAAATGAATAAAATTAGGAACATCTCTCACTGAGGAGGAACATGATGTCTTTTTAGCTTTATTGAGAGAGTTTGTGGATATTTTTGCATGGGCCTATTTTGACATGTGAGGTTTAGACCCCCACCTTGGTTTTGCACCACCTTGTGGTTAATCCTGATGTCAAACTAGTAAAATAAAAGTTATGTAAGATGCATCTTCACATTACTATATTGGTAAATAAAGATTTGGAAAAAATCTTAGAAGTAGGATGTATCTGATCCATTGCCTACTCTGAATGGATCTCTAATATTGTACCTATTATAAAAAAGTCTGAAGGGATCAAAATTTATACTAATTTTTGAGACATCAACAAAGCTTGTCCTAAAGATGATTTTCCATTACCTAATACTGACATTATTCTCAAATCCATGATAGGTTATTAAATACTTCCACTCATGGATGGCTTTTTAGAATACAATCAGATCAAAATAGCACCAAAAGACTAGCATAAAATAATGTTCACCACTTCATGGGGAACATTTTGTTATCAGGTGATGCTATTTGGCCTTAAGAATG
This sequence comes from Torreya grandis, assembly GCA_037957365.1. Lineage (NCBI taxonomy): Eukaryota > Viridiplantae > Streptophyta > Pinopsida > Cupressales > Taxaceae > Torreya > Torreya grandis. Next base: position 764,320 of record JARHVA010000747.1, read on the forward strand.
CTGGAGATTCATATCAAATGGCCATGAATATAATATTCCATGATATGATGTAAGATATTATTGAAGACTATGTCGATGACATATTGGGAAAATCTAAAACTAGGGCCAACCATCCAACAATACTGCACAAGATATTTGAGAGACTACGAGAGTACAAAGTCAAACCAAATATAAAGAAATGTGTGTTTTATGTAACTTTAATAAAATTAATTGACTTTATTGTGTCTCATAGAGGTATTGAAGTTGATCCAGCTAAAGTCCATGCTATAAATGGGATGCTACCACCAACCAATTTGAAGTAACTTTGTAGTTTGTAGGGTAAGATCTAGTTAATCTGATGCTTTATCTCTTAGTTAGTAGACAAGTGCCACACATTTACACACCTTTTAAAGAAGGGAGTTGCATTTATTTAGGATGATCACTACCAAATAGATTTTCAATAGTTCAAAGATTATCTTATCAATCCACCTATTTTATTACCTCTTATGCCAAGAAAGCAATTCTTATTATACTTATCAGCTACTGACCATGCTTTAGGGGCACTCTTGGCTCAAAATGATGATAAAAGAAAGGAGAAAATTATATAATATCTAATTTTTACCTTGGTTACATATGAACATAACTATGCACCTATTGAAAAAGCTTGTCTAGCTATGGTTTTTTCAGCTCAAAACTGCATCATTACACGTTGAATAATAAAACCATGGTCATTTCAAAAGTATATCTAATCAAGTATCTAATATCAAAAATATCTTTACAAGGTAGAATGGCTAAATAGAACATGCTTATTAGTGAATTTGACATAGAGTATGTCAATCAAAAGGTAATCAAAGGACAAGTTCTTTTAGATCAACTTGTTGAAGCACCTCTCATAGACACAGCCACTCACGCTTCATTTTCTTAATGAATCCATACCATCATTGAGACACCCCTTGAAGATCATCCCTAGAAACTATACTTTGATGGTTCATTTACTGCACATGGATCGAGGGTAGGCCTATTGTTTATTACACCACAGGGGGATCTAATCCCTAAATCATTCAAAATCAACTTTCCTTATACAAACAACATGGTTGAGTATGAAGCACTTATTACAAGACTTTGACAAGAAGTGCATTGGAATATATATCATCTCCATTTTTATGGTGATTCTTATTTAATCATTAATTAGGTCATAAATTATTTTCAGACCAAAGATGACACGTTGGTTTTGTATAAAGCCATGGTCGACACCCTTAAGTAATAAATTGCCAATATTTAGTTTGAGCACATATCAAGGGCTAGTAACAGAACTATAGGTGCCATGACTAATATTGGCTCTCTAATTTTACAAATAGATAAAGATAGAGATTATTAGTTCCTCATCAAAAATTTGTCATCACCAACTCATGAACCTTCAACCATTGCCGTGATTTGTGATATTGTTGGTCCTAATTTTATTTCGCACTCAAACCTTTAAAACTACCTTCATGACCTAATTTTACCACCCAACCTATCTAAAAAAAAAAAAAAGCCTTCATTCATCATTTCACTCATTATACTCTACTTGGATCCACTCTTTACCATCATAGTTTTGATGGAACTCTGCTTCATTGTTTAACTTTGATAGAGTCTACATGAGTGTTAAGATAAGTTCATGAAGGAGTATGTGAAGCCCATTCTAGTGGGGTAGTCCTAAAAAATATCTTGAATAATTTTTATTATTGGTCTATAATAGATGTAGATGTCAATGCATATATAAAAAAGTGTGATAAATGTCAATGGCATACTAATCTGATTCATGCCCTAGCAAAAACTCTAAAACTAATATTGACACCATGGCCATTTTCTATATGGGGACTTGACCTCATTAGGAAGATTAACCCCACTTCATCTGATGGCCATAAACATATATTTACCACCACTAAATATTTCACTAAGTGGGTTAAATCTATACCCCTCACTTACGTGATTGGAAAGAAAATTTCTAAATTCATATTCAACCACCTCATTTGTCATTATGGTATTCCCTCTGACATTATATCTGATAATGGAAGATCATTCAAGAATAAAGATGTAGACTAGTTATGTATTGAATACAACATCACCCAACATTTTGCTATAGCATATTACCCTCAAGACAATGGCTAGGCTGAGGCATCCAACAAAACCCTTATCAATATTCTCAAAAAAATTATCAATGATGTTGATCAAGATTGGCACCTCTAGATATTCCTTACCCTTTGGGCATACCATACCAATCATCAGAACCCCATAGGAGCCACTAAATACTCACTTGTTTATGGTACTAAAGCCATCCCTCCCATTGAATTAAAGTTACCTTCACTATGCATATATTTTAAGCATGTCCTAGATGATCATGAATATCGAGTAACTTGCCTGTAAGAGCTAGATCTACTTGATGAAAAACACACAACTATGCTCAATAATCTTCAAGCATATCAGAACCAACTCAAAGGCCACTATAATTGGTGTATTAAGTATAGAACATTTGAACTTGGTGATCTTGTTCTTAAGGAAAACCAAAAGAATACCATGATAGAGAAGAAACATAAAGAGAAAATCAAACCAAATTGGATAGGGCCTTTCATCATCACTATAGATTATGGATTAGGATCATATAGGTTTGCCATACCAGATAAAGATGAACTTTCAGAGCTAATGAATATTATTCATCTCAACTGGTACTATGCTTGAATGCTAAGGTGTATTGTTTGTAAAGACCATTTCAGTTATGCCATTTTGTCATTATTTTTTTGTATACTAATACCATCCTTATTCATCCTCTTTCCTATATCCACTTTCCATTTTTGACATACCAACCTAGTGTGTTTTAAATCCTAGCCTATTTTCCCTTAGTTTTTATCATTTGTTATATAGTTTTATCATCAAGGTATTTAATCCATTCATCACATGGTTCAAGAACTTTAGATATAGATCATATTTTGGGATAGTATGACAAAAGTTTTAGTAGTTTCATCCTTCATTTGTTATTCCTTTCTTACCATTGGTCTTGCTACTAATTATAGTCACCTTTGGAAAAATTAGTACCTTTGATCAATGCTATTATGTCCTAGTTATAACCACCTATGGGCAAACTAGGAGCAACACTAAGCCTTGATGTACTAACTTACCACTTCCTATGCCATGTTGTGCCTTTTTATCAACTGTGTCTATTTTATTTTGACTTGACTATTACACTAATCGATTTCCTCTATTGTAATGGTATAACTATAGTGACTTGAGTTCCTACTCTAGGATTATGTAGGTAGCGCTTAATACTTGTTGAGGTCATCTCAGTCACCCTTTTCCCCCACACTCACCATTTTGTGAACAACCTAAGCCATGCTCTTTCCATTTTTCAAGCTTGAATCATTTAGTGTCTCATCATTTTTGATTGAGTTGCAACACTCCAAAACACTTCTAAAAACATTTTAAAAATTGTTGGAAAAGAACAAAAACATTGACCACTTCTTTGCCTTAAGGATTATAGGAACCCTTACTAAGTTACAAGCCAATCAATTATCATTTAGTTTCCCCATCCTTTTTGGCCTTTTCTCTCATACACTTTCCATTTTGAAAGATCATTCCTCTTCCTCTCTCGCATCCATTCTATTTGTTTTCTTTAGTTATCACCTTCTTCCCATTCCCTGGGAGAACTACATTTGGCCTAAGATTTTTTATTGCATATTACATCAATGTAACTATGTAGGTAGCTAAAAATTGCCTAGTGCATATGAGGATAGCACATCCACCTCCTTCATTTTCTTTTATTCCCCCCTTTTTGTTCATTTGTTAAGTTGTCACCTATTTTCTAGGGGCAATGTTTGTAGGTTTTTTATTGAATTTTTTGTTTGTTTGTTTCTACTTATTTTATTTTTTTGTCTACCTATTTGTTTGCTTTTAGCATTATTACCTTGAGTTAGTTTATGTGTGTTCATTGGGTTATTCCTTACCCACACTTATACTTGAATCCATCCCTATTCATATGTTTACATTGTCATCATGGTTTCTATCATTGGTGCATTATTTTATATTGAGTATTGGATTACGGGAGTCAGTCCTTATGCATATTTTGGCCAAGTTTTCATGGTGTTCTATCATGAAGCCTACGATCACATTCTATAACAAACCTTAGCTTCAATAATTCTATTCAACAATGGTGGCATCTCTTTGGAATTGACATCCCGATTCCATCCTAATCATATCCCAAACAGAGTAATTAACTATGAAAGAATTTCAGCCTTTATTAGTTTGGATGACCATCTCCCTACTAGTAGGTTGTTCTAATTCATCACTACCCTATTTTTTCAATTATCATCATCCTCAACCAATTTTATCATGTTTTCCATAATTTAGGTCCAATGGTTATAAATACCTGTGGGCAAATCATTACACATCATCCCACCTACATTTCTAAATGATTATAATCACCTTTGGAAAAATTATTATGTTGTCACCACTTTACTTTTTCTACCTATACATGGGCATGTTATTATCTTATTTATCTATCCTAATTGGGGTATCTCCATCTTCCTAATGATTATAATCTCCTTTGGGAAAATCATTGTGTTATCATACCACATTGCCACTATCAGGGTATAATGCTTATAACTGCCTTTGGGCAAACCATTGTACACTATCCCACTTGCATTCTTAATGATTTTGACTAATTTTTTAGTATAATTATGTTTTTACCCCATCATTTTTCCTTTCTTTGGTCCCTTCATTAACTTCTTTCTTTTTAAGGGACCGTTTGTTGACCTGCTTATGCCAACCATTCCCTCGGGGGGCATCATATAGTTAGTTTATCATCATTAGAGTTATAGGCATACATGAAATTTTTATTCTTTGAGAATATCTTATTGTGCTTATAGCTTGAAACACCTTCCCAAATAGGGGAAAATTGTAGACACCTAAATCTGGCCACCAATAACCTCCAACCAAGATTTTGACCAATTTCTACCCCAAATACACAATTTGGCCTAAAAACACTAAAACATGATAAATGATGTGAAAATAAAATATTCAAGTGTCAATTTTGGCCAGGGTATTCCTAAGTGGGGCAATGCAATTTATGGGCCAACTAACTTTGATCAGATCAATTCAAGTCAAAATTCTAATTTTGCACCTGGGTGCTCTGGATTGCTCTTTCCTATCAAATCTCTTACACAAGATGTGTGCCTTTTTTATTTTCTATTTATAACATCCTAAATGGTATAATGATTTCAACACATCTAACATGGACTTCCAGTAACAAGGCATTCTGATCAATTTGAGTAATTTGTGTACAAAGTGCTTAATCATGTTTAAGATTTAATTAATCTGAATCAAGGCCTACTAAAAAATTCTATGGAAACTTGTTGAATAATTGTTTTATAAATGAATATTGAATATTTTCATCATCAAGTGACCTCATTTCTTGAGAAGACATCCCTAGGCCATAAATACCATAAATATCAAGATTCATGCCTCTCATGCCTCATCATTGCCTTCCATGATTCCCTCCATGCCTCTTAATTTACCCTTCTTCCAATGTCATCATGAGGATAATTAACAAATTAATTCCAAAAATTGAATTAATCCTCAACCACACATCTCAATCTTGAGATAGACTATTGAGGTTGATTCTGATCAAATCCAAAAATTTATAAATAGGAGGCCTCACAACATCATTTCTAAGATTTTTTGATGCAAAGTTATAATGTCAAATTGGTTCCAAAATCTTCAAGCAACTAGTGTTACCATGCCAAATTTATTCCAAGCCAAGCCAAGGTATAAGCCAAAGGTGCCAAGTAAAGATGGAGGTAGCCAAGCTTCCATTGCCAAGGACTTCATGAGCACAAGCTAATCAAGCCACTACTACAAAGGCATTTGGAGTATCCAAGGAAGGTTAATTAACTCTTGTATTTGATTCTTTGATTTTTAGTTGTGTTTGTCATTTGTTTTTGTTAAATAATATCTCCCTAGTGTCTAGGCCTATATATATTATGATATTAGTGTATTTATTTCACCTTTTTTTCATTTTAGAACTAACACCATACTAACCATCCTCTCTTGAGTCAAATTCCTATATCATAGGAGTAATGGTATTTCAAATAATAATGACACTGATGGATGAATGATGATAAATGATGTTAGTGGACAAATTATGCCCTTTCAAAGGGACATGTAGGGAGGAAAGAGATAAATGGCCACTTGAAAATAAGAAATGAGGGGTAGGATGTGTTAGGTAGACAAGGGGATGGGATGTTATATGTGATATTGATGATGAATAAAATGAAATCAACATGATCAATGAGATACAAAATTATGATGCCCTTGGAAAATACCTATGCATAGGGAGAAGAAATGATAATATCATAGTTGTTGAAACATCCCAAGGGGGAGTCAACCATAACATGATGATGAGAAGATAAAAGTTCTTAAGCTTTAAATGTATCCTAGGAAAGGACACATGTCAGGGAGAGATATATACCAAGATAAGACAATTATTTGATAAGATTAATGATAGTTGTAGCTCAAATCTATAGGTGATCAATAAGATGATGGTGATGAAAGAGAATAAATGATATGATCAAGTGACCAAAATACATAGGAAAATAATTGGAATATAATGAATCAAATCAATGGTCCATAATGTGATTGATAACAATGATTCCCATAGTAAGGACACATGCAAGGGAATAATATGATAAAGTTATGGTCTTGATCATTCCCCAATTGAGGGAGGAATTCATAAAATTTAAATGATGAATTGACCAATCAATGATAATGGATGATTGATGGAAGAAAATATAGATGTCATGATTTGTCAAGCCCAATCAATAGGTACAAGTGATTGATGAAAATATTAGGGAGATGATTTCAAGGATGGTGATTGATCAGTAGACCGATTGATTAATAATTGATATTATAGATCAAGGATTTGACTGATGAATGATGCAATGATGATGAGGGGAAAGAGATATGTGAGGATTAATTATAGGTAAATATGAGAGAGTGGCTGATATGACCTTAGAAACATTATGTGAATTAGCATTGCCTATATAGTTTGAAAATACCTCAGGCCAATGTAGTTTAGATTAGATGGTATATAACAAGATAGACTAAAGGAGGAGGATGATAATGACTCTTGGACATGTTAGTTATTAGATATATAATGTGACTCAGATGTTAGGCATGAATATAAAGGACTAGGATAAAGGATGGGAGATGAGATGTTAGATGTTTTTGATAGATGAGTAAGTAGAAGATATAGATGGGATGATAAATAATTTGGAGGAATGATTGGATATTAGATGAGTAGACCTAGATGATCAACTTAAATATAAAAGGAATAGGATAAATGATTTTATATGGGATGTTATACATTATGATCGGTGATAGAGGATGAGATAAATGATGAGTGTAGTCCATTATCAAGCCATCATTTTTATAATAAGGCTCATCATAATCTAATCAATCCAATGTAAATATATAACTAGTTAGTATGACCCATGATATAAGTATGACCAAGAGGACATTGTGCTAATGTGAATGATTATAAAAGGGGAAAATATCAAACTCTGTATCATTGAGGGCACCTAAAAGCATCATTATAACTTTTGGTGTCATCATAGTATCCTTGTTCATTACCCAATAGAAAAAAATATTTATACAAAAAGAAAGATCAATATAAGATTATATATATATATATATATATATATATATATATATGTATGTATGTATGTATATGTATATTTATATATATATATATATATATATATACATATACATACATACATACATACATACATACATACATATATATATATATATATATATATATATATATATATATATATATATATATATATATATATATATATATATATATATATATATAGACAAATAGTTATAGATAAGTGAATATATAAAAATAAATACACACAAATATATACACATCAATCAAATATTTTTTTGTCTACTATCCAAATGTGTAAGGATGAGATGAATGAGGATTATAATTTGATGCTAATAACCAAAAATGGATATACTTGCCTTGATCAGGATTAAGATGGAATGGGATTATGAATTGGGTGTTCTTGAGAAAATTTTAACTTAAAAATAAAGGTTATTTTAGTGGATAATGAGCCATGTTTTAACATTATATGAGAGACTTGGGACTTATCAAGCTAAAGTGAGACTAGGTCAATGCTAGCTCAATATAGACTATATTTACCTTAGTTTAAAATAGTGGATGAAATATAATAGTAGGATGGATGGATATGAATTGATTATTGAAATGAGAGGTGAAGGGCATGGATATAGATGCAAATGGGGGAACAAGCATAAGACAAGAAATCTTGGAATATTTTTTACTTTTTTTAAATTTTATGATTTTTAGGGTTTTTTGAATTCTTTAATTTTTAGGTCTTTTGGGATATGTTTGTACACTATACAAAGGGGTTTAATATTACATGAAAACTAATATTAATAAAAAATATTATTAGGAATGTAATGACAAATGGACTTGGACAATGCTCAAAGAAATTGATGGATGAGGAAGAATAAACTAGGGATTGCCAACAACCACATCATGATAGAATCAAATGTCTAGTTACCTGAGTGTCAAGTAGAAGATATACCAAGATGATTATAAAAAATTTCCCAAGAAATATTTTACTCCCTTACAAAGGTTAAGACTATAAGAATAGATGGACATAATTGGATAAAAGATATGATGGTAGATGATGGGTAGGAGTAATAGATTTAAGGGTAAGATAGACAATGATGATATGGATGGAATTGATAAGGGATGGGATTTTCCCCCAATTATTAAAGTCCAATATGGATAATATATTATTTTACCATGATGCCAAAAATTGGTTTTTATCATAGTAATTTCCCACGGCACCAAAAGACTAATTTTCACCATTAGACATGATTGTTTTTAAGTTTTTTGACTTTTGGCATCTCAATTTATTAGATACAGGTGAGATGCAGGATGTAGACATTTTCATGATTTTTAGCCAATAATCATTCTATAAATATGTGATACTAGGATCATTTTGTCTATTTTATATGTATTTATGTCCTTTTGACCATTGATTCTTGATTTATACTTCTCCAGACATCTAGACTAGGTGACTTCATCACCCCTATGAGAGATAATGCTACCTAGTATAATAAGGTGAGGTATGGATATTTTTAGGGTTTGGATTTGATGGTGATGTCTATGAATTGAATGAATTTTAGGACCATGATAGGGATGTGTGATGGGTATTTGAGGATTAGGAATAGCAGTTGCACACATTATTGGAGATTGTGGGCATTCCATATTTGATTAGTGCCATATAATAAAAGACTTTAAGAGATCCAAGAAAGTTTGAATTTGTAGTTCATCTTTGATTTGATTATGTGAAGGATAATTGACCATATTTATGGTGATTTTCACAAGGATTTAATATTCAAACTTGATAATTTCTCAACTGCCCCCTAGTGCCTGAATTTGAGATTCACTAGAGGAGATTATTTTTTTACTTGATAGATGATGATTATTTGGACTTTGATGGTCCCGTAGTGCCTCAAAAAGGGTTTCACTAGGGGAATTAACTTTTTAAATGGGCCAATAATTTGATTTTTTTTAAATTTATTGATGGATCAAGATTAACTTTAGGCTTGATTATTTGAAAATTATTGTCTTGGTCCCTTGTATTTTCAACACATGATATGTTGTGCGAGGAAGAGTCCAATGATGTATGTCCCTACCCATGATTATGGAGGGAGGTGATTAAATGATAATTAATGGGAAGAAAAGGATCTATGATGGATGAAGGTGGGAGAGATGGTATGATGAGGTCAATGAGTGGTGATGGAGAAGCATGGTCCTCATAAGGGTTCTTAGAAGACCCACTTTTATCATCAGAGAAAATATCCTCAAGATCAAAAAAAGGATCACCAAGACTAGTTATAATGCATGCATCTAATGTGGGATTAGATACACTCTAACTATATTTGATAGATAAGGATTTTAAAAACTCTATTATTACTTCATCATCCTGATTGGGATCAAAATATATGCCTTATGATTGGTTGACATCCAAATTAGAGGTATCCTCAAAAAGGTAGGCATGGTTATGATATGCAACATAAATCAAGGATGATGACTCTATTAAAATATCTAATTCATATATTAGTGTTAAACATGGTCCTAATGTAGATAAGACTCATGTTGAATCCCATGATGACTCTAATGTACATGATGTGATGATTCTAGTAGAGAAATTATTGTTTGAAAATGACCTATCCAAATGGGGTATTTGATATGATGGGTGAGAGTAAGATGATGTAAGGACAATGGATTCACCAAAGGCAAGTCCATGAAAGAAGGAATCATGAAAAAAGGGAGGAATAGGTTTATGGGAAATAGATTTGTATTTGATGCAAGATTTTTCAAAGATAGGTGGACCATGAAAGATGGACTCAGTGTCTTGACCTTGGGTTAGAAAGGGAAGGGATTGATTATGATAAAAAATGAATCTTGGCATACCTCTTCTTGTTCACCCTTGAATGTATAACCATCTAATTCATTATCAATTTTGATGTCACCATGGTTGATGAGGTCTTGGACATAATTTTGAAAATTATGACATTTAGTAATGATATGGCCCTAAGTTCAATAATATATAGAGTATTGGTTAGCTTTGTACCAAGAAGGCTTAGGTTTGGCAGGATCAAGATATCATATGGGTGGATAAACCATCATGTCAAAGGTAACAAGTTAGTGGAAGTGGGATTCTAAGGATATATGAAGAGGACTATAGGGCCTCTCTTCACTTCTTGACTTGGGTGATGAAGTATTATACTTTAGATCAAATTGTTATTATTGCAACTATACAGATAGACTAGTAGTAGATGAGGTAGCCAAGATTGGATTCCCTTTGTTAATATAGGAAGGGAATATGAATAGATATGAATAGTGGATGGAAGGTTTTAATGGGAGTGGGTAGTATAGAGACTATAAATAAATAAACCTGACTAGGTGTGGACTAGAGGTAATTTTCCAAAGTCTGCAAGATGCAGAGTGATCATCTAAAAGAGACAAGAAAGGAGTACACTCCTAATGGCCATGAAGCATTTCTCAATCAGGGTATTGACCAAATATATTTTGGATGCCATGGATCAATATGGGAGAAAATATGAATGATGTGGTTTTTCATCACCAATTGGTAGGTGTGGGGGATTGAATGGAAATATTGAGGGATGAAGATGGAATGTATGGAATAATTTTGGATAAAATTATTGATTAAATCTAATCTTAAGTTTGAATTGATTTTTATATGATGTTTAATGGGTTAGGATAATCAAGAAAACTAAATTAGGACATGAACTAAAATTTTATGATTTTGTTTATATTCAACTTGGAGAGTTACAACAAGCTCTAGGATTTGATAGGGGAATAGACTATCCAAAAATACTAATTTTAACTAGGGATCAATTTAATTAAGATCAGATAAAGGATAATATGATTCAAATTAACTTGGGATGACTTGATTTATAATACAAGACGATTGATAGGATTGGATTATGTGTATGATTCATACTTGATCTAATGATGGGGACCCTGATATGTAAATAATGTTTTTCCAACATGGATGAGGACTATTGTTTGACTACAAACTTCATGGGATGACTAGTATAAACAAGGAGATGATAAGGTAAGGATGGATTAGACTATGATTAGGTTATGTTTCAAGGGATAAAGTGGTTGACAAGGTGATTAGGCTAGACAATGTCAAGACAAGTGATAGGGTGTCTACTAAGGTAAGGTGGGTTTTGTGATGGGTAATATGGTTTGGACTAAGACTCTAAGGATAAGACAAGATAAGGTGATGTAAGGATATGGTGATAAAAAGGACAAGGATGTGACCAAGATTAGCTATAGATAAGGTGGATTCAGTCTTAAATATGACACTAAGGATTATTATTGTTAAGGTTAAGTGAATAATATGAGGTTAGACAAGACTTGATTAAGGTATTTAAGTGATGGGAGTATGACTAAAAATTATTATATGAAAATATTATGGTGGGGGATAATGATGGGATAGAATTATACATGAAATATGTATAAGATGAATAAAATAAGAATAGTTATATAATATGATCAATATTATACAAAATGAGGATATTTGAAGAAGCCAATATGGTATAGCTAGGATAAAATATGAATAAATATGATTAGGATGAGAGATTAGGTTTTTTTGATAAAATGTAATGTGAGGATGACTAGGGATGGGTATGATTAGTCAAGACTAGTCTTAGATATAGAATCCTATGTTAGGATAAGATTATATTAGGCTAAGAAAAATAATGAAGTAGAGGTATGACTAGTGATAGATGGATGAGACTAGAATAGGATATGGATAATATGAGAGGGGTGATGAGATGTAGGACTAGACACAAGATGATATAAGATTAAAGTATATACATGCATGTACAAATACAATATATACAAGAGGATATTGACAAGGATGTAAAAAATGATATGATAATGAGACAAGGGTATATAAGGTGATGATATGTGAAAGAGACCTAGATAGGTGGGTATAAGCTTGGGTAAAAGGCTTATTTGGCTCACAAGTAATGCTAGTCTAAAAAAACACTCACCAAATCAAGCAAAGTACAAACCTATCACTAGTAAACTAATTTAGGAGTGTAACTCAACAACTATACCATCTAATGGATTCACAGGTGAGGCTATAGGTTAGTGACCCATTATAGAATCTACTAAACACTCTCAACCCCATTTGCACTTAATGATCACTTAGGAGATTATTTCAACTCTGATAACAAGATGTTTGTTACAGTTAAAGGTACTATTTTAGGCTATACAAGATCTCAAAAGGCATCCCCAATATACACTAGGTACATGGGGCCCAACTCTATATAGGGTGATGTCTAATGTTTGAGTTAGAGTATTAACTATTTCCCTTCATGAAAGACATGTATGGGGTCAATTTCTTGGCCTAACAATAGTTGTCCCTAATTTTTATACTATGTTAAAACATAGAGTGTGGTTGAATGTGTGGTGATGAAATCTGCATCACCAACCCCTAATACTATGACAAGTGTGTGGGAGTAACTTTCATATCACATTTCCCCCTAAAATAAAATTAAGAGGGTTTGTTAGTTGTTTTTAATCCTATAAGACTCATTTCTAAGATGTAAGGAGGAGAGCATACATCACTATATTCCTTGGGTATAGACAAGTAGACAATAAGTTTATTAACTGATTAATTTAGATGTGATATATATAAATATATATACAAAATGATTTTTTAAATACCAAAATCTTCAATAGGTATCCTACAAAGAAAGTAATTAGTATTTTTAATTGGAAATATTGAGGGGCCACCTATAAGATAAGATGTTAGACAAAAATATGACCTGCAAGAGAATATGTTATTAGTCTTAAGCAAAAAAAATTACCACTAGATTCACCCTTTTAAAAATATGAATAAAAGGTTATCCTAATAAGCCTTAATAAATACAATGAAAAATCATCATTTTAAACTATAATTTTTTTGAATAAGGGGCCATGATATAGGGGTTTGGGGGTGGAAACCCCTAGTAGGGTCAAGGGGTAGCATCAATTAAATTCAGAGTGAAGACACTTTACATAGTTCAAAACCCTCACTAAGTGCTTAAATAATTTATTAAATTTAATGCAATGTATTTACCTCCGCTATGGGAATTTGATCCATCTTGAATTTTACCTAAAAAATTTGATGTTAATGCATATCATGATTATCATAAAGATTTTAGTCATTGTATTAATAGATGTTCATTACTAAGGCATAAGATTTAAGAATTTTTTATTTTATAGGGTAAATAACTGGTTTTTGATGAAACCCGTAACCAATATAGAAAATAAAAGTTACTCAATAAATCCTAGAAAAAATGTGAGATGAAAAATCTGAGAAATGGAATAATGATATGTAAATTATACCAAAATCAACCAAATCTACAATCCACTATTAAAATATAGATCCATTATAATAAAAATGCAAATAGATGAACATTCACAACATTATTAGATTTTAAAGTTAAGTGCTCTAAATCAAGACAAAACAAGAAAAAGACTACGTGATTATGTATTACATAGAGACTCAAAATTTTAACATCATGATATTATCTTTATTCAAGACATGGATTAATTGATAGCTTGATAAATAGGACAAAAGGATTTGATCATAATATTGACATGGAGGATATTAGATTTCATAATTAGTTTGGAAATGGAGGGGTGGATGATTTAAATAGAGGAGGGAAGGAAAATCAATGGAAAAATTCAAATTTGGGTGTAGGAAGATCAATGGTGGAGAATTATGCAAGGAATTACAAATTCCTTGGATAATTCTAGAGGAGGGAATGTTCTAGAGGTATAAGCCTATAAAGCCTTTGTGGATGTATAATGATAATTAGTAGATGATTATTCATGTGATTAGGGGTTTCAAGAGTTTCTAAAAAAGTAAGAGAGAATACTCATAGGCTAGGGTAAGTGGGAGGGAATTTTAAATTCCCAAATAGTAGATAAATGAGGTAAGTTAGTGGATAATAGAGAATTAGGTGAATTAATTAGGTTATAAGATATTATAAGGTTATTATGTGACATGAAGAATGAAGAGGGGTTATTAGAAAAAATAGGTATAATGGGATTAATAATATTAATTAGATGAAATAAAATTAAATAGAATATTATTGGATAAAATTAGTGATAGAGGTAAGTGAGCAAATTTAAGTGCATACACAAAATATAAACAAGAAACTAGAGCCCCTTGGGCTCCACCAACAATCTAATAAACTTATAAAAAAAAAAAACCAATAGGATATTTTAATATTCCAATAAACTTTAACTAAAAAATATAAACCCAATACATAATTAAAATATAAAAAAAAATAGAAGGGACTAAGAGGAAGATTCCTTAGAGATTGAGTAATCTAGCAATGTAGCTATCTTGGTACCTATTGACTATTTTGACCACAAGTCAAAAAGAGTCAATCCCCATAGTCTAAAAATTTATATAGGCATCTATCATAATGTTATCAAGTGTGTTATATTTCAATTTATGTCATTTAATGTCATATTAGCATTGATCATAGTTCAAATTAGTCTTTGTGTCATTTGATGTCACTTATGGGTCATTTTATGGGTCATAAATGAAGTGGTATGGTTTTTAAGGTGTACATGTGTTCTAAAATTCCTTAAAACATACAATGTGCTATATTACTTATTATTAATGTCAAGACTAACTAAAACTTTCAAGTTCCTAATTAAAAATAAAGAAAACAAGTGAAAAAGGGGGAGTTTCGAAGGTTGTACATCCTATGAGAGATATTGGCACATGGGAGATGATTTTTTAGTGTCTATTACACTTATTTGGACTCATTTACATGATTTAAATGTTTTTAAAGTTCCAAAATTGGGATGAAACCATTATATATCTCCATCACTCCATTATACAAGAAAAATTGGTCAATAGGTCTTTGGATAGTATGGTCAGAAGGAGGACTTATAGGTAAATATATCTTGGTGGTAGATATTAAACATGGTAAAATTAATTTTCATATTTTTATTTCAAGTATTGGTGGCCTATAATTTATTAACCATCCTTAACAAGTTGACTATCTAGTTTTACATGTTAATCCCCACATCCTATAGGTTTTGCCTTTGTTTGAGAGTTTACATATAATCAAGATGATGAAATGGATCATATAGGATGTTAAATTAATTATCACTCAACATCAGAGGTTTCCAAGCATCAAGTGTATCATGAAAAATAAGATATGCAAATTGAGGCAACCTTCATACACTCCAATCTACAGTTTGAAGAATGTAAATCAGATATGAGAGTGATCAAGAGGGTTATAGCTCCAATCAATGATCTTAGAGATAAATATAAATAATTAATTAAGTCTCTAAGTATATCACTTATAGGCCTAAGAAGTCATAGAGGTGGTAAGATTTTTGAACATTCACATATGCAACTAGTTGATAATGGGCATGCTTCTCATGCTAAACTACCTTCATAGAGTTACAAAAATGCAAAGGGAACTATCTTTGATCCTGATTGAAGTATGATCATATGTTTCACTTCAAGAGTGAGGTTTTTAAAATAGTAGATTAGGTGTGTGTGTTTTTATTTTAGTCATGTTATCTTTAATAAGTGTTATAGTTGAACACATGTGTGTTTATTTTGAGTGTGTCTTATTTTATGTGCCTTTATTTTATGTTTGGTATGGTTTAAAAGGAAAATTATGTGTAAAAATTGTGTATAGGTGACTCCATGGCCCAATGGATAGGATTAGGCTACTAGTCATGGCATAACAAACATACCACGATTAGGAAATTACCAAGAATATTGACCATTTTAACCACAAGTCAACCCCTTATATTCTACAACTTTATATAAGGGTTTAGTATAATGTTATAGGGTGTGTTATAGTTCAATTGATGTCATTTAATGTCATATTTGCCTTGGTCATAGTTCAAATTAGTCTTTGTGTAATTTGATGTCACTTAGGGGTCATTTTATGGGTCATAAATGAAGTCGTATGTATTTAAGGTGTCCATGTGTTCCAAACTTCCTTAAAATGTCCAATGTGTTATATTGCTTTTTAGGAATGTCAAGACTAACTGAAACTTGTAGTTTCTTAATTAAAAATAAGAAAATAAGTGAAAAGGTGGGAGTTTCAAAGGTTGTAAAACCTATGAGGAAGAGTGAAATTTAGGAGATGCTTGTTTATTGTCTCTTAAACTTATTTGGACTCATTTACATGATTGACATGATTTTGAAGTGCCAAAATTAGGATAAAACTATTATATCTCTCCATTGCCCACTATGCAAGTAAAACTGGTCAACAAGTCTTTGCATAGTACGATTAGGAGGAATTCAAAGTCAATATATCTTTGTGGTAGATATTACACTTGGTTAGATTAATTTTCATATTTTAAGTTTAGGTATTGGTGGCCTATACCTTATTGACCATCCTTAACAAGTTGATTGTCTAGTTTTACATGAGGATCCCCACACCCTATAGGTTTTACCTATATTTGAGAATTTACATATAATAAATATGATTAAATGGATTAAAAATTATTTGAAATTAATTATCCCATGTTTTCCATCCTTGGTTTCATGTTTGGAAGTGTTTTTATGAGTTTAAATCCTTTAGGTTGAAATTTGATGTTGCTAGTGAGGTTACAGTTAGTTTTCATCAATTACAAAAGGTATCTTTATCTAAAATGGATTCAATTAGATGTGATATGATGTTTCATGAATATAAAATTTTATAAAATTATCCTTATTCCCAAGTTTAATCTCTAATATTAGCATCATAAAGGTTTCTCTCAAAATGTGAGACACAATCAACTCTCAGTTCACTTTCACTTATAGTCATGGCATATAAGTGTCTTGATCATGTTCATGGAGGATAAATAAAGTTTAAAAATAGGTTTAATATATTATTATAGTATGATTAATCAAGTTAAACCTTCTAAATGATGCATAAGGGACTATGAAAGTCATATACAACACACATACAAAATCATGCACCATTGGTGTGTATCTACAGTAAATTATGGATATTGGTATGGATGTATAGAAACATATTACAAGCCTTTAAAGGTGAAGGGAACCAATTTTAATTTTATTGAGAATATTTAAACTATTTTAAATATCATATACCCTACAAACTAGTTATATCAACCATCACTACCTAGTCTGCAACTTAATGCATGTCTATAGGTGCCATACAAGGAGCCCATCATGTTGATATAAAGCATTGGATTATTTTAAAGTTCCTTGGTATGGAAAAGTTTCATTTAAATATCCTGAAAGAGTTATAACTAGTTAAAGGATATTTCACCATGCATATTTCTCATCTCCACACTCAATGCCTACATATAGGAATGAACACCTACATGTGGCCCCAAATAGAGTTGATGCGTTGTATGGTGGATGTTCAAACAAGTTTTGATGCCTTAATAATGTTTGAATAATATGTATATGCTTTAAATGTCTATTATAAGGTCACATTCTATGCAAAGTCTATATTCTACCTTCATTACCTTATATGCTACTGTGAGTGCATATGTAGGCTACCACAAAGATATAAGAATGCTTTATGGAGGAATTTGGCATGATTTGAAACCTTCATCAGGTTTGGGGAGATTGAAAATAAATTAACAAACATTTTTGAAGTCATAGGTAAGTAGGAAGGTTCTTGAAAGACATCTTAAATTTGATGATTATGTTCAAGGATAAAATCCCTAAAAAAATCAAAACATAGCCCTAGGCCCTTTTTTTGATGCCATATGATGGACAAGCATAATGCCTAGATGAGTTTAGATTCACCCATGTTGTATCCTCCATATATACTTATAACCTTACAAAAGAAAGAGGGTGTGTGACTAGTGGAGAGTAACATTTGGAGACCCCAAAATCATGAATTTATTCACTATAGTTTTTCAATTTATTCACAAGATTAGAACTTCCAAAATGGCCTTACACCCAAAGTTGAAATATGGAGGCATGTATTCATGGTAAGTTGTTTTAATCAAGTGAGTAGCACATTAATCATGTAAATTTCATAAATAATGTTTGAGTTTTATGGGTTTGACCCCATCAACACCTCCAGGTGTTCTTTGTCTGAGATAATGACCTATAGTTGATTGTGAAGACTCACAAGTACATGGTATGATATTAAGAATGAAAACCTACAAACATGGAAATTTTTTAAGTCTAAAAATGCTTCCAAAAATTGTATAATTATTTAAAGGTAGGTGTTATAGAGTTTAAGGGAGATAATTACCTATAGGACCCCTATTTTGCTCCAAGGCATTTAACTATAGCTGACTATGACTTGACAATGAGCTAGGAATGGTAACTTAGAGTGTGTATAGCATTTATATGATGGATTAAAGTCTAAGTGACTATAAAATGTCATTTATAACTCTAATAAGTTATTTTGGTAATGTATTAAGGGCCTAAACCATGTAATATAACCTATAATAAGGCCTTTTCTGAGGCAAGATATAGTCAACCTATCAGTCAGGCCTTAGTGGAGCAAGGACATGGGTTGAGGGTGCAAGTATGAATGATAAGAAGTTTTTAAACATGTTAAAAACCTCCATAATGATATTTAATATTCCATGACACTCTCATATCATGGAAACAAGCATAAAATAACTCTAACAAAGTGAGACACATTCCACATCAAGACCCTATACACAATGATCTTCTTAATGAGTTTGTCTTGGGTTTTGAAGCATGTGGAGGTGTTATGGGTACCAAAAAACCCTGAAACATTATACATATCATCCAAATATCTTGGATAAGATCATAAAATAATAAATTTTTATGATATAATATGGTAATTACCCTTTATTTTTTCTCAGATAGAGGGTACTTCCCTAAGATGCAAACCTATAGACTTTGAAGAAAGGTGATAAAAAGGAAGGTTGAGGATTGATAAAAAATTGAAATAAGATATATAAGGTTAATCTAGACATGTAATAACATAGGTAAAACCTAAAATATTTTGTAAATATTCTAGAATGTCTTAGACTCATAAGTATGCAGACATACCTACTTGGTCTAGATTAGGCCTAAAGCCCTAGAGGGGTATGGTTTCACTTATAGCCTTAGGTGAGAATTAAAATGAATTGAATCATGTTAATTAAATATTATAATGTGTGTTCAAACTTATAGTATGAAAAATAATTCATAGGGAAGCCATTTTTGTCTTAAGACCAACTCAAGCCTATGCAAAATGGAAGACAATGCTCGAGAGGCTAACTTAAGATGTGAATACCTAATTGAAGGTTTTTCATGGGAGTTTGAGAAGTTATAGGATGTTGAAGGAGGTCTTGAAAATAACTTTTTTTTATTTTTTTTAGAATTAGATGTCAAACCTATATGAAATATCCTTAGAGGGCAAAAGTACTCTAAACCCTCTAAAAACATTACCAAAGACTTGATTGGGAAAATGAGGAAGGAGATGCATAAAAATGGCATAAAATGGCTTGTAAAATGGTTTTAGTTTGTGGATGATTCTATAGGGCTCTTTCCCATCATACTGAGTTATAACCTACCTATACAAATAGGGTGAAAATTGGATTTATTTGATTGTTTTTGGTGTCTTGTAGGTATGGAAGGGATTTAAAGGATGAAATAAACTTTGGGAGAGATATTGAGAATTAATATAGCCCATAATATTAATTTATTTTAGTATAAGATCTCACAAGTGATTTCCTCTACAAGTGCTTTATCTCAACCAACCAAATCCAGCATAATGGACAAGTTAGTGATAAAGTGAAAACTTCAAATGGGAGGCCTTTTAAGGACTTTATGAGGAATATAAGGCCATGGTGGGGTCTTAAAAAGTGTCATTCACTCCTATGTATGGATCATATTGGAAAATTGAAAGCAACCTTAGTGCTAAGTGTGCAAGGTGAGTGAAAGAGGAGTTATTTAGACTGTAAGTAGTGATAACTCATTCTAGAATAATCTTGATGATTAGGGATGCAACCAATGCATGTTTTATAATGTATAAAACCCCTCCATCTTATTAAAACATCACATATATCTCTTATTAGTTTTCAACATTCCAAGAAGTCCAAATGATGAAGGCAATTTTTTTAGTAAGTAATAAGGAATCCTTCACCACATTTTTGGAGTTTCATGTTTTGAGGGACATTTTTCCAAGTATACCTTGCATGGTCTATTCCATTCTACTCTATTATACATGTGTAACTCTTTTTATTTGCATGAAAAATGTCCTAGTGACTCTTGGACTTCATTCTCTTCTCCTCTCTCTCTAATTCTATAAGTAATAGCCATTTTAGCTCTTGTAAAAAAATACCACACCATATATGTCAAAGCCCTACTGGAATGACATTGTATTTTTCCTTTGAAAAATTAATACAAGTTTGGTTTTGAGTTTATGAATTTTTCTAAATGTGAAAAGTGATGTATGGTAAAGTTAGTGATAATCCTCTATCATTTCTTTCCTTATCCTTTTATGTTTATGCAAGAGTCCATATTCTAATAGGTCATATAGAGTGTAGCTAGTGTGTTAGGAATATTTTCAAGTTTACAATTGTTCTTAGAGTGTGAAAATTTCCCTTTGGTTCACTTACCTTATGTTGTCTCATGCATATCACCTTTATGTTGAAGCACTTATGTTAGAACCTTCTAAGACTTAGAAGCTAGTTTGCATGCCTTATTTCTTAGTGAAAGAAGTATGATGGTCATGTGGAAATAATATTGGTATATCTGTAGACACCAAAATTATGTTACACAAGTGTATAATGTGTTGTGTTAAAACCCCCCTTAGACCCACTTTGTAACAATTCCTCCTAACCCATGCCTTTACCCCACATATTTAATTAATTAATTAAGATTAATTGAATATTCCTTGTGCCACATTGCCTAGCCACCTTTACCCAAGACTAATTCTCCCCTGTGAGTCACCACTAAACTTGGTCTCCCACAAATAACTAATTCTTACCCTATAAACCAATTTCTAACCAATGGCCTTATACCCAACCTTGCATATTGACCATTTCTTAATGGGTGTCACACTTGGAATGGAGAAGCAAAAGAAAGGAGCCAAAAATAGCCCTTTTGACCTATACTTATGCCACCAACGTCGATCAACCCTCAATGGATGTTAGTCAACCCGAGACTGATGTCGGTGGGATCATTGATGTTAGTTATTTAATCAATGTTCTAAACCCATTTTGGGCCCCCACAAACATTCTCTCTTTCAAGAAAAAACTCACTCAAGAGATTCAAAGCACTCTTAACAAGCTTTTAGTGATTATCCACTGTAACCAAGCTCAGCTTCTCAGTACCAGTCAAATCTTGAACTAAAATTGATCCATTGTACAAAGAGCTAAAACTACAATGAAAATGTGGCACACACTCATCTCCATTTGGTTAGTCTCCTTAAAAAAGCTTTATCAAGAGTATTTCCTTAGGTATTTATATCATTTAAGCATCCCTATATTCTATGATTTCTAATTATTTTTTATTAGCATTTACACAAGTCCCATCCATCCCTAAGGAGGAGTTGAAAAAATATTTCATCTCCATACCTCTACCTTAACCAAACCAAACTCCTCACCCAAACATCTTACCATCTCTATAACCCCTCATACGACTCTTTTCCAATTCCATTAACCTATCAAATATCCTTCCCTACACTCAGGAAAGCCTTTTGTGAATTTCTAACTCCATTACCCCTACCAACATCGATTAACCTACCGACATTGGTCATATTTCCACTACCAACATTATTTACCTTACCAATGTCAATGACTCCCCTTTTACCCAAATTACCTCTAACCAACCCAAATAGCCCTCTAACAAACCAAAATTGTATTTTGTTTACTCTATGATACTACTACTAAACACAAGTTACAAAAAAAGTACATGTAAATCTCTCTCTCTCTCTCTCTCTCTCTCTCTCTCTCTCTCTCTCTCTCTCTCTCTCTCTCTCTACTTTGTAATTTCATTTTTAACTCTTTGTATTACTGTCATCCCCTAGGAAGTTTGTCACTTCCTGGAACAAGTAAGTTGTATGGCAGCCCACTCACCAACCTAATAACAAATATTTTATGGTAGTGTGTTCATACTTTTAGGTGGTCCTCCCTAGCCAAAGAGGAGTTCCCAAATTTTTTTGGATATGATGCACACCAATCTAGGTACATATAATCTCTAATCCCCAACCTTTCTTTCTTTATTTCTCACTTCTTAAATTTAATAAAAAATAATTGAAACATTTCTAGCATGCTTGGTGGGACCCCTAAAGTTTTATTTGGGTTCATTATATGAGTTTTAGGTGTTCATTTAAGTGAAAAGTAGTGAATTTGTCATTTATTTCACTTTCTCTCTCCTTTTATTGCTTAGAAAAAAGGAAAAATAAAGAAAAATGCAATTTTCTTAATTTTCTTATTTTAGGAGCAGTAAATTGAACTCTTCTCTCTCTATCATTACTTTTTATTCACAAAATAAAATCAATATATTTTACAAGTTAAAAATAATTATTTTCTTCTACATGCATAGATAGGATAGTGAAAATCATCTTCTTTTCCTATTCCTCTTTATTTTCATCTGAATTAACACAATTTCAATTTGGGTTTAAAACATACTGCATTTCATTCTCTGTTTGTTGCATAATTAACACATCTATTTAATTAAAGCATTATGAAAGAATCTTAGGTCACAAATGTTACACATCTAAACCACAAACACAAAATAAGCACTTCAACATACCTAAGATAAGGCCCATTGGGATTTGATCAATTGGTGGATCACATTACCCTACTTGATTATTCTGCTTAGACATCATTACCAAGGGAAGAGCCCACTCTATTCTCTAGAAAATTATAAACTCTAGGCAAATGATATATTTTGGCTAAGTGACTTGACTTAGCTTTAGGCTCATGAAGTGGGGATAGCAAGCTCCTAACACAGGCTATGTACCCAGTCTAACACATATACTTTTTGAAAACCAAAATTTAACTGAAACCATCTTTAGACTACTTTCTAGTACCTACAATAGCCAATTATTCTCATTCTCTACTTAAGACATAAGCCAACATGACTAAAATTAATCTCTAGTAGTTAATATTAGTGGCTGCATGCTATTTTCCATTTTCTATATTTTTGAGTCCGTGAGGATGCTTCTTTTCTGATTCATGAGATCAAACAAAATTTGACAAATACAAAAGTAGAATAATCTCTAAAAATTAGACTTCTTAAGTGTTTATCACTCTCATACAGATTCTCTAAGACCTTTTAAACACCTAGATTTCACTCTCTAAATCCCAAAAAATCATTTTTTACACTTTCTAGACTTTCATAGTGACCAACATCAGCTATATATAACTGACGTTGGTAGCTACCCCAATCAACATCAGTCATAAGTGAGTGACATCGGTAACTATGTAAATTTTTAAATTTATAGTGTGCCTTAAACAACTTCACATAGCCTTTTAAACTTTCTCTAAACCTCATTTACCTTCAACTCAACCTTAATATAGTGTATTTATATTATTAGTGTATTATTTTGCATGGTTTTAACATGAAGCCAAGAAAAAACACTTGTTGATTATGCAAGCCATCAACTGCTTCCACCTGCCCCTTCTATTTCTAAATCCACAATGGAACAAGATATGGAAAAAATGCCCAACCCCAATCAAATTCCTATTGTAGTTACAGGCGATCAAGATTTTGCTCAATTTCTTGATCATAATATAACCACCCTCTAACATTACATTGATGTAAGCCAAACTTGAACCTCTTCAGGTGACCCACTGCTTGGAATGCCATTATCATTAATGGTATCAAATCTAGTTTTGGCTAGACCTTCCATGGTTACCCAAACCATCACATCAACTAATAACCCAATTATGCATGATGTTCCAAGTGTGGCATCACCTATCATTCAATCCAACCTCCACCCTGTCATAACTTGCTTACCTTCACAAACACAAGGGGTGCAATCTATTTCAACCCCATTTTAGAACTTGGTGGTACCCATCGAATCAACTCTTACACCTATTAACACCCAAATCACAATTCATCCCTCACCATGTTTAAATATTCCTTCCACTCAATCCATAACCACAAATCAAACCATTTCCCTTACTTTAGTTTTGCAAACCCCATTTATTTCTATGCCTCAACCTATGACTCACTATCTTTATGTTAAGCCAACATAACCACAACAGGTAGTGTCATATATGCATTCAGATTCTTATTCTCTTCCTTACAATGTAGGTGTTTGTCAAACAAATCCTCCTCTCGACCTCATCAAAATTCTCATGGATAAAATGAGAAATCTTGAGACATATATATCTAGCTCAAATAATATTTTATATTATGATTACATCTACAATGAACCCATTCACCCCTCTGTACCAATTCATCCATACCCAAACCAATGGGAACTCCCAAAATTTGCCCTTTTCCATAGCATAGAGGACCCACAACAACACTTGTGAGCATTTGGACATGCTTGCTATTTGATAAGACATGATGATGCACTATTAATTCACACATTCCCCATGTCTCTTTCAAGAGCTTCTTTGGATTGATATAGTTCCATCATGTGCCATTCATTATTCTCCTTCACTCAACTTGCACAAGTTCTCCTTGATCACTTCTCCATTAATATCTCCAAAAAGGTTTCCATAACAAACCTTTATTCTTTTCAAAAATTTGATGATGAAGCTATTTCTGATTTCATTTCTCATTGAAGAGGTCTCATAAACCAACTCTCCTCCCTACCTCAACCTAAGCTCATTGAGATCTTCTCTAGAGCATTTGTAAAACATATTTCATCCACACTCTAGGTGCAAACATTTTTCACATTTGATGAATCTTTCACAATGGCATGAAATCTTGAAATCTAAGCCATAGATGAGGATATGATCAAATTATGTATTAAAAATTCTAATTCTAAAGCAAATGATCTTTCTTCATCTAAAAATTCCCATCCAAATCAAAAATCTAAAGGGTTTGTAAATGTTGTGGTTTTGAAATCTGTTTCTTCTATAAGCATGACTCAACCCACAACACAATCAATCCTAATCAACCCAACAAATCTCTTTCAATAATGGTATGGGAAATGATAGTATACTCTTATTGGGGAGTCATACACCTCCATTTTAGAAAATATACTCAACCAAGGAGTTATCAACCTTCCTACCATCAAACCTCCAATCCAATTTGATCCTTACTGACCCATTCCAACATGGTTCAAAGAGGATGAGTTTTGCAACTATCATCATGCCAAAGGCCATAATGTCAATGATTAAAAAACTCTTAAAAATATTGTCCAAAATATGATGGATATGGGTGACCTTATTTTAGATAATCCAAACACTCCCCCAAACTAGAATATAGACATATTCAAACAACCATTCCTTAATCATGTGCCCAACTAAAACATATTCCACACTACTCCCTAAAACTTTTTTAGATCATAAGATTCATACAATCAATGTGATATTTCCCTTAACCAAACCATTTCCACAATAAGAGGTGCTTATTTTACCTACTTCTACCACACAAATGGTATAACTTAGCTTGACTCCATGTCCTCTTTCGATAGAAAAACTTATTTCTCCTCTTCTGCTTCCATGTGAGGAAGAGCAACCTTTACCGCTCCCATTACCCCATGAAGAGTCACCAATTAACTTTTCACTTACCTCACCTACACTTTCATAAAATGGATATCATGCTTCTCCTTCCCCTCAGACAAATAGTGATATAAATCTTTTGTTACTTCCTCTTCAACCCATAGAAGAAAGTGACACATCTACTCCTCTTTCACAAATAGATGAGTTGGATTTATCCATTTTAACGTTTGACGAAGCAACCATTGAACCACCCCCAAACCAACCAATATTTTAATTCCTCTTACCCATGGAGGATCTTATGTTGCATGTTCATCATCCACATGTTGAAGGAATAATCATACCATTTCTTTATCCCCTTGAGGAGCCCTCATCTCCTCATTCTCTACCTACTGTAGAGGAACATACTTCTTCATATATTACTGAAGAAGATGACCCTATTTTGACTCTTTCTCATCTTTGGATAGAAATATCAGAGGTAAATAAATCTCCTCTCTCTTAATCATCCAAAGACAAACTGGTTGAACCCACACCAATGCCATCTAAAACCATTTTTACGTTTAGTAGAAAATCTCAAATTCCTTGATTCTAAAAAATTAGATCGAGTGACATTTTAGGATCACCTTAAAATTACCTATCCAACATAGAGAGTATCTCCCTTCACTACTAACCCTCTCACAACCATTTATCATAAGGTTTTTAATAAGGTGCATGTTTCTTCACCTAAGCTTTCAAAAGCCTCCTCTTCTACTTCAGAGCCCTCCACCTCACATGCATCTGCCACATTGAAAAAGATAAGATATTTACGCAAATGAATAATTTATAATTTAGTTAATCCACATATGACATTAGATTTAACCCCTCAAAAATAAGGGGGTGTCTCTCTCCTTGAACCAAATAAGAAAGGTAAAAACCCAAAACCTCACTGATCAACCCGTCTTCCACCTTCAACCTTACCATCTATTTTTGGTCCACATCCCTCTACCTTGGTGGGAGTATATCCAACCCATGTAAAACATAAATTAATATTACCTCCATTATTACCCTTACCACCTCAAAAACCTTCAACATCTAGCACCCTCTTACCCAAACTTAAAAAGGTGGAAGTGAAACATGTTGGTTCACCACCACCTAAAAGGGTGTCACACAAGACTACACCCATCACCACCAAACTCAAAAAGGTGTCCACTCCACATATGACAATTAGTGTTAACCCATTTCAAGGATCCCAAGTATTATATATATGACCATTATTACAAGAATCATCAATAACTCTTCCCCCCATCAAATAATTTTATCCTCTTGGACCAAAACCATTATGGTTCAATGATTCACAAGTTTGTTTATATCATCATTCTCTGGGACATGATACTCACAACAATCATTCATCACCATTTAGATGTTGATTCTATCTTGGGTGTTAAATCAGTTGAAATTCCTAACACTCAACTCTTGGCATCCATAATGCCTCACAAAACCCCTTTTCACATTAAACCCAAAGACGCTATTGTACCTTCTCTATCACCTCCTTCACCTATATTTTAGATTAACATGATCAATATGACTACACAATCATAAAATTAGAAAGACAAATGAAAGGAAAAGGTCTCTAATCCTTGGGTTTACCCCTTTACAAAGGATTTCCCCTCTTTAAATCCTAATATTTTCATTTTTGGTTTCCCACAATAGTCATCATCGAGAGTTATCCAAAACTCCATGGTGAAGCAATTTCACCAATCCCTGGTGAAGATGTCTCTATATGAGTTAATTCAAAACTCATCCTAACATTGACAAGCTCTCATTAGTGCCTTACAAGTGGTTAAATATCAACCTGAAGACCCTCAACCCCTTGCTTCCTTCGTTAATTCTCTCAACACCATTTCTATGATCTCCTTTACTGATTCAGAGATTCCCTCTCAACATCTTGAAGATTAGGATTCTACCCTCTTTATCACTTCCTACATTGATTAAACTCATGTCAAGAGAATTATGATTGATGGGGGAGCTAGAATAAACATCATTTCAACCCATGCTTATAATAAATTATCACTCCCTGACAATTATTTGTCACAAATAGATGTAATGTTATGTTCTTTTAATGACTCTACTACTACAACTATTAGCACCATGGTCTTGCACATCCATGTGGGTCCTCGTAACCTTCCCAAGTTATTTTATGTTATAGAGGGTGAATTCCAATACAACATACTTCTTAAGTGACCATGGATACGTGTTATGGTATGTGTACCTTCCACATTGTACTGTTGTGTTAAGTTTGATTACAATGGTCAAGTAAATGTCATTCCCACCGACCCACCTCTATTCAATAAATGTAACATGACCTATATCATAAATTATTTTCTTATTCCTTTCAACACATCATCACCCCCACAACCCACTTCTGAACCCTCCACAAGTTTTTCTATCCTAGACACACCTATACCAACTACACAGATTTCTAATAAGGATCCCATGGAGGAAACCTTCAAGTGATCATCACTTGGTGAATATATTTTGTTAACTCTATACATGTTACATACCCCTCAAGAGTATGGAAAACCTCACATGAGTTCCAAATATGATCCTTATATTGGTATGATCATCCCATATGGTCTACCCCATCTCAAAACCAACTTCACATATGGGTGAATTGATCAATCTCTTGTTGTGGGTAATTCATCCTCTTCAACCCAAATGTTTAACTAAAATTTTTCCTTCTTAATCAAACCTATATTTATGCATAATTATCTATATAGGTGTGCTTGGAAAGGTTTTGGCCTAGGATGTTATGAGCAAGGTGCTCAGACGTCCATTCAATACCCTACCCATCAAACCATTGATAATGCCAAATAAAAGAATGGCATTGGTTATGTTGATCCAACTCAATCCATTAATAATTCTTCTATTCCCATCATTAAAGAACCTATATCTCCTTCCAAATCTTATTCTCCACCATCACCCACTAAATTGGAGGTATTTATACCTCCTAATTTTATTTTATTTTCAATAAATGTCATTCACTTGGGCCCCCTTACCTATCACCAGGGTAGGGAAACACGATCCTTTCCTCTCATACATCCTCACATGATTGATGAGGATTATCCCATTATTAACACCATCTCTTATGCAAATGATGATGACATTCTTACCTATATGGGTGCCAATTATTCCTACATCAAATGATCACTCCCTTCTCAGACACAATTTATGTTAAATAAATCAACCATCGACATTAACTTGCCTTCTAATGACAACCCTCATATTCTTAAAATAGGCCAATATATAGATTATTCTAAAAAAACTGACTACACCACATTTCTCTATGACCATAGTAAGGCTTTTTTTTGGTCCTATAAAGACATGCCTGGTATTGACCCCTCAATCATAACCTATAACATTGTCACTAATTGTGATGCTAAGCTAGTTAAGTAAAAGCTTCACAAAATGCATCCTCATATTTCTCTCCTTGTCAAGGATGAGCTATAATGTGTCCTCTATGTTAAATTCATCCAACCTATTGACTACCCACAATGGGTTTCCAACATTGTACCTATTACAAAAGCAATAGAGTGAGTCTATATTTTCACTAACTATCATGACCTCAACCTTGCTTACCCAAAGGATGACTTTCCTTTGCCAAGTATTGATCAACTTGTTGATTTAAAAGTTGTCCATGAGATCTTATCATGTATGGATAGATTCTCAGGATACAATCAAATCCTAATTTCCCCTAAGGATCAACACAAAACAACCTTTATCACCCCATGGGTAATTTTTGGTTATTGGGCTATGCCCTTTGGACTAAAAAATGTTGGTGCTACCTATCAACATGCCATGAATTATATCTTCCATGACCTCTTACACATAATTATGGAGGATTATTTCAATGACCTACTTAGGAAATATAAGCTTCATTGGGATCACTTGGGGGTCTTTAAAATTATTTTCACTCACCTTATTCAGTATAACATTCAACTCAATCCAAATAAGTGCATCTTTGGTGTTCTTTCTAGAAATCTCTTGGGATTTATCTTCTCTCTTTGACGTATTGAAGTCAACCCTACCAAGGTTTAGGAATTCCTCAAAATTCCTCCACCAACCACACTCAAATAACTCTGCAGCCTCCAAGGTAAACTCCAATCGATTCATCGCTTTATCTCTTAGTTATCAGATCATTGCCAACCTTTTCACCATCTTCTCAAAAAGGAAATTCCTTTCCATTGGGATAAAAATTGTGAGGAAGCATTTTATGCACTCAAATGGTAAATCCTTTCTCCACACATCCTTATTCCACCTAAAAATTACCAACCCTTCTATCTTTATATCTCTTCGACCGACCATTCTTTAGGAGCTATGATAACACATAGGGATGATCACCACCATGAGAAATAAGTCTATTATATAAGCTTAATGCTTATTGAATACAAAAATATCTACACTCATATCAAGAATTTGTGCCTTACTTTGGTATTTATAGCTTCTAAACTATGACATTGCCTCAACCATAAAACTTATGTCATCACCCACACTGACCTTCTCAAATACATGCACTCTAAACCTTACCACAACCAATGCATCGCTTGGTGCTTATGCTTATAGCTAAATTTGATTTGTAATTTATCCAATAGAAGTCCATTAAAAGGTAAACCATTATTGACCAACTAGCTACCACTCCTCTTCTTGATAGCTAACCCTCAAATCTCAAATTCCTTGATGAGTCTATTTCCACACTTTCTACAAAAAATATCACCTATCAAATGATGATGTTCTTTGATGGGTCTAAATGTGAAAATGGTGGGGGAGCAAGGGTTATCTTTATCCCTCTTAAAGGTGAGTTGATGCCTTTATCATTTAAACTAGAATTTGACTACACCAACAACATGGCTGAATATGAAACCTTAATTTTAGGGATTCAAATGATTATCTTCTTAGGAATCAAATCCATAACTATTTTTGGTGACTCACAATTAGTCATCAACCAAGTCATTAGTTCTTATCTATATAATAATGAGACTCTAAAATGGTACAAACATCATATAGATACATTTTTATAATCATTTAATCATTAGCTTTTTCAAACCATTCCTTGCTCAACCAACAAGTTTGTAGACACAATGCCTTCTTTAGCCTCCCACATACCCTCTTCCTCATCTTCCTCTAAAATCT
The DNA here is from genome assembly GCA_037957365.1 of Torreya grandis. Lineage (NCBI taxonomy): Eukaryota > Viridiplantae > Streptophyta > Pinopsida > Cupressales > Taxaceae > Torreya > Torreya grandis. The sequence continues at coordinate 795,683 of JARHVA010000747.1, forward strand.
ACATCACTATACATCACCTAACTTTGACTTCTTACATTTCCTCCAACATCCTCTTTTTGGGGAATATCAATAATGATCTGCATGACTTATGGTATACTCAACTCACAAATTACCTCTCTCACTCTATTAATCCTCCTGACTTCTCCCATAATGTACGATGTGCATTCATAAATTGTACTACATGTTACACTATGCTAGGGGGACTTCTCTACAAATGAGGTTTTGATGGTCTCCTCCTTTGATATCTCACTAGTAAAGAGATTCCCTTTGCTATTAAGGAGGTTCATGATGGGATTTATAGTGGTCATTTTAATGGTCACACAATTTCTAAACATCTCCTTCACCTTGGCTATTATTGGTTAACACTCTCATTATTGTACTGACTATGTTAGATGTTGTCTCAAATGTCAACAACATGCTAACCTATTTCACATTCTTAGTCATGCCTTACAAGTCACTAAGGACTTTTGTCCTTTCTCTCAATGGGGTTTAGACTTAATTGGTGAGATTAACCTCCATTCCTCTCTTCATCACTGATCAATCATAACAACAATAGAATACTTCACTAAGTGGATTGAGGCCATTCCTCTCATATCCACTAAGGCTGATAAAATCATTAAAATTTATCAACCATCATATCATATGCCATTTTGGTGTACCTTAAAAAATCATAACTAACAATGGTAAGTCTTTCAAAAACAAGACTATCCAACAACTCTGTGATGCCTTTGGTATTAAACTCAGCTTCTCTTCACCCTATTTCCCACAAGCCAATGGGAAAGATAAATCCTCTAACAAAAATTTGACCAAAATCCTTATGAAAGTGGTTAACATTTATGGTAATGATTGGCACATTCACATCCCCTATGATTTATGGACTTACCATACTAGCATTCACACTTCTACAGGAGTTACACCTTTCTCCATGGTCTATAGGATGGAAGTTGTTTTATCCCTTGAAGTCTAAATTCCTTCTCTTAATATTTCAATACAAGACATTCTAACCAATGACAAATTTAACCAAGAAAATTTGGCTCAACTTGAGCTACTTGATAAACACTGTATCATAGCCCTTAACCATCTCGACATCTACCAAGAGTGTATCAAACATGCCTATGATAAAAATATTAAAGAGCATGATTTCAATATTAGAGATCTCATCTTAAAGGAAAATTAACATGTGACTAACTTGGAAAAAGAGTAAATAGGGAAATTTTACTCCCAATTAGCTAGGACCCTACATTATAACTCATAAATATGGCTTTAGAGCTTATCATTTGTCTTCTCTCGAAAGACAACCAGAACCTAAACCTCTAAATGTATTAAATTTACAACCATTCTTTTGTTAATTAAGTGACACTTTACCTTGTGTTTAACTTAATCTTGTCCCTTGAGCAAACCCACTATATTCATATTATTTTCACCTTACCCTTATTCCTCCACACTTAGTTAACCTATGAAGTGTTTTGGTTTTGTCCCAAAATGTGGAAAACCTATAAGCCTCTATAGACTTTTACATGACTAAAGTAACAAAAAGACTCAAAAAAACAAAAGAAAAAGAAAATAATATGAGATACATCAGCTCCTCTAAATCATACCTAGCTCTTTAAAAAAGTAGACTACTCCCTTGAAGGATAGCTACATTCAAATAGATTGCTCCCCTGAAAGACAACTATTCAAAACAACAAAATAAAAAAGACTAGACCATACCCTTGAAGGATGGCTAAGTCAAAAAACCACTATTAAAGGCAAATATGATTCAGAAGATTCCCTATTGATCAAATTCATCCTATTGTGAGCTTCCCACATCAATCAACTTACACAACAAAAGAAAAAACAAAGAAAAAATTAAAAATAAACACAATAACTTTATGTCATGGACTTGCCTATAGTCACTCTCGGGAAACCCACAAATGGGGCATACCATTATTACTATAAAGGTTATGCTACCTCACTACTCCTATTCCATTTTACACCCTCTTTCCCCAAAAAACACATTTTCAAGGGACTTTGAGCTTACTTAACACAAGGTGATAACCATGCTTTTCTAACTAATAAATGGTCAACTAATGCAACGCATATAAAAAAGGTTCAAACTTTAGAGCCTATTTATGTTGTTATTTTGGTTTGTGTCAATAATGAGCACCTATCTCTCTCTTTTACCTTTCATTTCACATGTTGAATTTTCTTCTATAGATATATTTTCCAATAGAATAACTCACCATCTCAACTTATAAACATAATGACTCTAAATCCTACACCTACCCCAAAACCAATGCCTAAAACCAATAATTTATAGTATATACAATCACATATATGGGACAATTCTAAAATTACAACATGACCACCATTTACCTAACTAACAATAAATAAGAATAATCTCACAATGCCCAAAACCATCACTTATGCATACACCATCACATATGAAAAATATAGAAACCAAACAAACATGACCAACGCATTCATTTTTAGTATACACCCAATCACATATATGGAAGGTACTAAGAATGCAACTTAACCAAAATTTTCCTAAAAACCAATATATAGGAAACAAACCAACACCAAACTGCTCATTTTCAGTATGAATCCAATCACATACATGGTAAATACTAAGAATGCACCTGAACCACAATTTCCTAAATACCAATACATAGGAGATAAACCATGACCAAAACATCTATTTTTAATATAAACCATTACATATGGAGCATGCTAAAAAAATAAATTAACCAATCATATACCATTTCACATATGGAAAGTGCTAAACCTTTATCTCATAAACAAAACCATTTCATTTTATGCATATACCATCACATATGGGAAAGCTAAATATGAAAATCTCATCTACTATGCATATGCCATCACATAAATGGAAGTGATAGTAAACCAACCTTATCATTATATCAATATTATAAACATTCATCCAAAACCATAAACATATACATGAAACTAACATTTACATCATCATCACATCAAATAAGACATCTCATCATGTGTGTGTGTGTGCGCATGCACGTGTGTGCACACGTGTGTGTGCTGAATCAATATACATCATATACAAATATCAACATCTCCCATCTCTCTCTCATATACATCTCACATCATCATCTCAAAGGCTAGTATATATACAAAAAAGGAATAAATAAAAAAATATTTATCAAAATCAGGATCAACATGACCTCCTTAAAATCATGGTGGACGTGATGAGGTTGTGTCACCACCGCCCTCTCCCTATCTCCATCTCTACATACTAGAACTTGAGGTCTATGTCTCTGACCACTCCTACTCCTTGAACTCTACAAATTTGGGAATATGTAGGAACTCATAGATCACCCTCTCATAGTATGTGATCTCATCTAGTGTAGTTTTATATCTTGTAAACAATATAGTCTGTGGAGGACCCATGACACCTACCTATCCTAATACCTATATTGATGCTTGTGGAGGAGGAGGAAAAACTACCAATGCCAATATGGTTAACCTCAAATGATATCTCTCTAATGTCAATGAGGTCACTCATCCCTATATACTAGCCACCTGACTGTGAAGATGGTCCACCTAACCATATAACTCTAGGACCTCTACCTGTAAGGAATCTTTTGAAAGGATTGCAACATCTCTTTCTTGTATGGCCATGTCCCTAGCATATAATGTTGTATCCCTCTCTATAACTATAGCATCTTTGGCCTGCATGGCCACATATGTTACCTAGATAGTGACATCTCTAGCCTATAATGCCTCCTCTCTATCCTAAATCATGGCATCCCTAGCTTGGATGGCTATATCCCTCTCCTATATGGCCACATCTCTGGCCTATAAAGTAACATCTCTCTCATGTTCCAAACCCTACATCTATGGAGCCAGCCTCTTAACTAGTATAATTAGGTGTAGTCCTACCCACCATGCCTAGTATGCCCTAGTGTATCCAACATCAACCACATCTATGCCTACTATTAGATCCTCAAAATCAGGTCCATTTATCTCCAATTGCAAAGGGAGTGGTACCTCAATGTCATCATGCCTATATTTGGAGAAAGAAGGGGGAACATCCTACAAAAGGCCAATCTATCTCTTGACCCATGCCATGGGTATCATCTCAATCTCCCTTAATCTCTTACCTCTAACGCACAATGTGCTTTACAACCCAATGAGCTCCTCCCCCTGACCTCTAAAAACTAGATACATCAAGTAGGAGTTCTAGATAATATCTCCTAGACTCAAGCCATCTAGTAGCCCTCTATAGTGAGTGATATCCCACATAATGCCATCAACTTGTGTCTATGCTATGGCCTCTCACCATTATCTAAACTAACTCTAAATCTCACTACAATCATGGATGGGAGTCCCAGTGGCCACATAACTATGATGTGCTTATATGCCCAATAATGCAGTAGGTACCCAACACATAAACTATAACATCTATGTAGATGCAAACCCCACAACTCTCTATACAACCGATCTAAGTATACAGGCCCCTATGCAAAAAATTATCCTCTACTCTATCATCTAAGCTAGGATCCCTATCAAAGTGATAAAAAATATACCACCATCTACATCTAACAGTGTGTACACCATGATGCCAATCATCATCAGGATGCTAAGATGATGTTCCTCCTCATCTACGAAAAATAGAGGCTCATAAGTGAATGATGTTGAGTGATATTTAAAATCACTCACATGTTCACCAAATAATGACACCATATAAATTTCATGCACCCCCCTCATGCATGCACAAAACTACTCACCTTGTAGTGGTAATCTAAGGATCTTATATACATCCTCTATTATGACTGTCATCTCAACATTCAATAGGTAAAAGGTGTTGGTGGTAGGATCCTACCTCTCAATTAGCATAATCATCAAGTTGATATCTCAAGTGACCTGATAATACTATCAAACTTCACCAAGACCAACTACAGCCATGTGGTCCCACTCATCTACTAACACATCTCCCCTAATCCTTGTTAGGAGTGTCAGAAGATAGTCTCTTAGGGTCAACTCATGCCTTGCTTACAACCATAAACACATAAAATTACTCAACAAAACTTTCTAACCACTACCTTAACCATTTTCCCTATCCCATGGGAGAACTACATTGGCCTGAGGCCCTTTTGGGCTATGTAGATAACACTCAGTAGACATGGGGTCTTCTATGGCTAGCTCAGTTGTCTACCCACCTAACTATCTAACCTATCCCTTTTTACCCAAGGCCTTATGACCTATCTCTCTTAAAGCAAGCCTTTCAACAAATCTCTTTCTATTCAACTAAACTAAATCTAGTCTATGCCACATGATTTGCCTATTCTTTAAGGCCTCATGGATTTTCAACTCTTTTTCTCCCCATTTTAATAAGGCCACCAATGTCAATCACTTATCAACCAGCATCGGTGCCTAGACTACTGATGTCAGTGTATAACACACCAATGTTGGCACCTTTGCCACTGATATTAGTAGGAAGACCTTAACTAACATTGGCAGAATGCCACCATCATTAGAAATTGGTTTAGCTCTAGGGTTGAATCTTTACTATTACCTATTTCCAATTTTAACCCTAAACTACCCTAAAACCCACCCGAACAAGCTTAAACATGCTCCTAACTCCCCACTAACCACCCACTACTCACTAGAAAACTATTTCACCCCCCACTCAACTCAAATCAATAGAATTACCAAAAAAAACAAACCAAAGGTTCAAAGAACCTTACCTCATCTCTCTACCTCCATCAAGATGGGATGACTAGTGTTTGTGCTACCATGCCTCTAGTTGGGTCTCCACCTCATCCTACCATTTGCTCAATTTTTTTGGATTTTTCTTGCCCTTTGACCAATCAACATGAAAATTAAATTGGTCAATTACCTAACCCTTTTTTATCAAGCTTGGTTGGCCACTGATGTCGACTATTTATGCCTTAGGCCATTGATGCCAATCACTTTACCACCGATGTTGGTATAACACTACTAACATTAGTACCATGAAATATCATTTTAATGATTTCACATCACTTTTTAGAGTCCCTTCTTCATTCTAGGGAAACCTTACACACACCCTACCTTTACAAACTTGACCATGGGGATCATTTTCATCTCCATTCATGCCAACTATTACCCAAATAGACATTTCACTATGCACCCACTCATTACATCTGAGTTTGGTGTCTTAATCATTCATGTTAGATAGTATACATTAAAAATACCTTACATGTATGACTATCAATTGATTTGGATCACTACTACTGATCCTATCACCTATGACCTATTATGTTTTCAAGGGCACTTCCTACCTTAGATACCTAGAATACATTTGATCATTGGAGATATAATTTTGGTTGATCCTACCTTCTCAGATATCACTAACAAGCTGTGCCTTTGTAACTTTCACCAAAATCCTCCATGACCAAACCTATTTTGAACTTGTCAACACAAATTTTAGTAGTTTATGACCATGATGTCATCTCTACACTACTAACCCACAACCAACCAATCTTATTTAATCCTTTTTAAATCAGTCACTAATTTTGGGTATTTCCCAATTAGTTCTCATTTTGAGGGGGAGGATATCACACCCCATGCTTAGACCACTCAACTTTCATTTTTGTCTTGCAACCTGCTAGCACAACTTACCAAGACAAAAAGGGGCAAGTGTAGACACCAAATTTATGTTACACAAGTGTATAATGTGTTGTGTCAAAACCCCCTTAGATCCCATTTATAACAAGTCTTCCTAACCCATGCCTTTAACCCACATATTTAATTAATTAATTAAGATTATTTAAATATTCCCTATGCCACTTTTCCTAACCACCTTGCCCTAAGACCAATTCTCCCCCTATGAGTCACCACTAGATTTGGTCTCCCATAAATAACTAATTGTTACCATATAAACTAATTTATAACCAATTACCTTATACCCAACCTTGCATATTGACCATTTCTTAATGGGTGTCACACTTGGAATGAAGAAATAGAAGAAAGGAGCCAAAAATAGCCCTTTTAACCTATTCTTATGCCACTAATGTCAGTCAACTTGAGACTGACATCGGTAGGATCATTGACATCAATTACTTAAGTAACATTATAAACCCATTTTGGCCCCCCAATAAACATTCTCACTCTTAAGCAAAAACTCACTCAAGAGATTCAAATCACTCTTAAGATTTTGGTGATTATCCACTGTAACCAGGCTCACAACTTATTTATACCAGTCAAATCCTAAACCAGAATTGATACATTATGCAAAGAGCTCAAACTATGGTAAAAAATCAACACACACTCATCTCCATTTGGTCAATCACCTTAACAAAGCTTTATCAAGAGTATTTCTTTAGGTACTTATATCATTTAAGCATCCTTGTATTCTGTGAATTCTAATTATTTCTAATTATCATTTACACAAGTCCTATCCATGCCTGAGGAGGAGTTACAAAAATACATCATCTCCATACCTCTACCTTAACCAAACCAAAATCCTCACCTAGACTTCTTACCATCTCTCTAACCCCTCATATGACTCTTTTCCAACCCCATGAACTTGTCAAATATCTTTCCCTGCACTCAAGAAAGCCTTTTATGAATTTTTGTCTCCATTACCCCTACCAAAATCGATTATCCTACCAATCTTAGTCACATTACCACTACCAACATCAGTTACCCTATCGAAGTCAGTGACTCCCCTTTTACCTAAATTACCCCAAACCAACCCAATAACCCTCTAAGAAACCAAAATTGTAGTTTGCTTACTCTGTGATATTGATTGTTACACATAGGTTTAAAAAAGGTACATATAAATCTCTCTCTCTCTCTCTCTCTCTCTCTCTCTCTCTCTCTCTCTCTCTCTCTCTACTTTAGTTTATCATTTCATTTTTAACTCTTTGTATTAAATAGTGGATTGTCATCCCCCAAGAAGTCTGTCACTTCCTAGAACAAGCAAGTTGCTTGACAGCCCACTCACCAACCTACTAACAAATATTTTTTGGTAGTGTGTTCTTACTTGAAGGTGGTCCTCCCTATCCAAAGAGGAGTTACTGACTTCATCTAGATATGGTACACACCAATTTAGGTACATATAATCAGCAATCCCCAACCTTTCTTTCTCTATTTATCACTTCTTAAATTCAATTAAAAAATAATTAAAACAATATCAACCCCTTAGAATAGTTTCATTTCATGACATTTTATATTTGTTTTCCCATAAGAAACTAGTTAGGTAGGTGATAAGCATTTCAAGGTATATTCAGGGAGCTAACCCTTAAACCTAGAGGTCTATTTCTACCTATAGGTAAACCCAAATACCTATAAGTATTCCCATGTTTCCCAAATATGGAAGAGGCTTAAACACCCTCTTGTAGGGTGTAGTATTTGGTGATAATAGTACCATCATTAGTCCTCTTATTTTTAAGCTTTTTAAGGCTCCCCCTGGTGAATTTTCTTGGTCATTCTATGTTATCTTCTAAATATATTTTCTTGACATGTGATTAATTTCATTTCTTACCATTATTAACATTCTTGTGTTTACCTTTTGCTTTATTATTCATATCTTCCTCAATGATTTTATCATATTCAATTTATAAGGATTTCTACAAATTGGAATTAAGTAGACATTTGGGAATTTTCTAGACACTGCCACCATATTTTCTTGCACCCTTAGTCTAAATTGTATCTAACTCATCCCTTATATATTTTTTTCATCCTTCATCTTACTCAAAATATCCAATTGATTTGAATTTTTTCTAGTTTATTGATTTTGACCTTGATTTCTAGAGATTTGTGTTTTATGTGTTTTTGGAGTCTTTTAAGCTAATACCCAAGAAACTAAAGCTATTTTAAAGGAATGGAAATATTTAAATTTACACTAAAATATAGTCAATAATATAGATTTTCCTAATTTAGAATGTATAGTAAATAAAATAAGTAATAGTCAACTAAGGGACAAAGAGATTTTATCTTATTTAATGTTGTGTTCTAGATCATGGTAGTGGTCAGGGGTCATCATAGGACTGTGTTGGAGATATATACTTTTTTCTTTATGTTCTAGCTATTTTTAACTTTTTGGTAGTTACATTGATCTGGGAATGTAATGTCAATGCTTATGTATATATGTAATGCTAGTGTGTAGTGATAAATATGCATAGGAGTGACCTCAAATTTAGACCAAACCTATATTTTTTCGCACTTAATCATTTCATTCCTTAACTTATGTTTTCTTATGTGCTAAATATAAATAATAAGTAACCCTAGTTATTTTACATTTTACCTCTTAAAACCTAGTAAAAGTGGGTTAGTAACATGAATAGAGATAGCCCTAGCAACCCTACTATTGCTAAGTGTTACATAGGCAATACTCCTAAGAGAGCCTTAGACTCACATGTAGTCTCCCTCCTATGTATGTGTGTGTAATTGTAACAATATGACTATATGATTTTTTTCCTTGTAACCTTTTTTACAAGTGATGAAATATTATATTTAACCTTTTGATTACTTTATATATTTAAAATAGTGTTGTAGTCCAATTTGATAGCTTGACATAGATAATACTTTATTATTACAGAGGTGACTTATCAAATTATAAGGTGTGTTAATCAGACCATTGCCTTTTTATACATAGGAACCTTTTGAATTTAGATTAGAATATATCAATGAATGAAAATTCAAGCATATGATGGGAAAAAGGGCTAACAAAATGGTCACAATGTGAAAGATATAGATAAAGATAAAAATATAAGTCTAGATAGTTATGTCAAGGTTAGAAACTAATGTCAAGATTAGTGTCTAAGATGGATACAAGTGTATAGAGGTTAAAAAATATAGAGAATAAGAATAATAGGTAAGGGTATCTAGTATACACTAGATGAAGATAAAAAAACATAACATAGAGGCCCAAGGGGCAGGTAAATCAATTAAAATAAGATGGAATCGAAGAGGTCCATGAGAGACCGCATCACTAGATGTCTAATTATTACTAAAAGGTATATACATACAAGAGGACTAGAAATATGTGTACTTGTACCAAAATGGGCATCTATATTTTCCCCATTTAATATATTAATGCAATAAAAATGGGAATTACTAGCTTAAAAGAATATAAAATGCATGCCATAGTGTGGACAACACACCTTATCTTTACTTGAGTTACTCCTTCAATATTTCATCCTTGATTATTAGCTACAACCAAAAATATGCCAAAAAAATTAAATCAAAATATATAGTTTGTATTTAAGCAATACTAAAAATTAGAATAAAGAAAGATCATGGATAGAGTACACCTCTATATGTGTCACATAGTAATAGGGCTTGAAGTGCTAGAAACTAGAGAAGTAGACACGGGAACTTTCAACCTCATCCATCTTATGGCCAGGAAGATGAGTGAGTCTAAAAATGATAAAATTTCATTGCACCATGGTGGTTGTGTACATGGAATAAGGATATTTGGTAAGTGATCATGACCCCAACCTAGATCAGGAAGAGTGATTCTTCAACCATCAAGAGTATCATTTCCTGATGAGCATAACTCAAGTGAAAAATATATGTATATGTATATATTAGTATAGGCTGGTGATGTAATTAATATCACCCATAAACTTGCTGAGACTAGATAACTTAACCCTTCCAATAACGCAAAAATGAAGAACCAATTGTCTTAGATGGGTAAGGTTCAATATAGTCCTTAAATGCTCAATTAAGGTATCAATACGTCAGGGTATCAATACATAAAAGTTTTGGAAATTTGAAAATAATTTGAATTTTTAAATATTAGTCACATGTTGCATATCATATTCACCTCATACATTTATCATGTTAAAATTATGTATAATTAATGGTACCAATGTATAGGATTTTTCCATAACCATGAATCTGGATCATACACTACATATGTTTTGCCAATTTGGAATTTTTTTAAAGTGTGGAGAACAAGATTACAAAACATTCCCCCACTATGTATAAATGAATTTTAATCTATAATAAGTACTAATATGGAGGAACTATTTTTCAAAACATACCCCCACTATAAATTGGAGATGCTAAATATTGAATAGGACTAGAGAACATGCCTCCAAAGCATACCCCCACTAAATTTGATAATTGTGAATGTGTGTAAACCATGATCATTTGACATGAACCTAATAAATATGAAATTTGATATAAGTACCACATACTAAATAAATGTGGAGAACATGGTTCCAAAACATTCCCCCACTATAATCTGAGAATTTTTGTCTAAGTGTGTTTTGATTGTGTAGAACATGTTTATAAACATGCTCCTCATGAGATGATCACATTTTAGGAGGAGAGAATATATTTAGTTTTTGTGGTATCCTCATTAAATTAATAATATATAATTTTCTTGATAACATTTGACTTGGTTATATTTTGGTAATGTTGTAGCCAAGAATTTGTAACATTGTTTTTGGCAACATCTAGAGTGCAATAGGATATTTGTGTAGTAAAAGTTTTAGTGATTTTTGGAAATTATTAAAAATTATAAAATTTGGTATGATATGTAAGGTATTATTGTATATATCTTAATGCAACTTATTATTTTGAATTTAGATAATCAAGGCTCAATATATAGTCATTTGAATTTATGCTAAAGTCGTATATTAGGCGGTTCGTAATAGAATTTTGAAATCATTTGAATTATGAAATGTGAATTTTGAGATCTTAGTATAGATAATAATAATTACATGTGAAATATATCCTCATATTTTTTGATTTTATATGCTCTAGAGTGCCCTATCCAACCATGATTTTTTGGGCCACTAAGTAGTTTTTTGATAATTTATTGGTAATTTTGATTTTTTATAAATTTGTATTTTGAGCATATTTTTTTGGATTTTTTTTTTGGGATGTCAGACACTTATGTTGGTGTTTTTGACACTTGAATTGGGATTACGATGCAACTATCCACTTCTAGATATTATCACTTGACATTTCAGTCCAGCTTAGATGTTAATGTTTAACACATCTGTCTAGCATGGAGGCTAACATTCAAAGCTAATATCCATGTAATTTTTTCTAAATTTAATTATATCTATATATTTTTATAATAAAATGTGATCACTAACAATTTTTTTATTGTTTTTTCTTTTTTTATAAAATATGTGCATATTCGAGAGTTTTGGCATGGTCGACACTATTCAACATTAGCAAAGTTGGGTTTGGATGTAGCCGACTAGGCTATTATTGACCATGTAGGATTGAGGAATGTGGCATAATTGGTACATATTATATATTATATCCACCTCCTCATAAATTTAACATATAATATAGATACTTACACATTTTAATTTCTTACTGGTGAGATGAATGTCACCTTAGAGGATGTATACAAGATCTTTAAAATACCAATTAGGGGTGAGAGGTTTGTAGGTTGCTAATGATGGTAGTCACATATATATTAGTGGTACCATTTATATTTTACTAGGTAGAGTTAACCTAATTTTAATTTGATAAATATGGTTTGGTTTGATGATATTATCAGAGGTGATGTTTTATGACTACAAAAGTTTATTTATGTGAAATTGACATCATTTGTAGTTATGGAGGGTAGGATAGTTGAGATTTATTATTATATGTACCAGTTAGTTCATGATTTTTTTTGGATAGGAACATGTAATATTTGGCTCATAGTGCACTAGGTTACTTATACATGGATCTCTATATATTTATATTGGAGATCTATGGTGGTGGTATTGGAGTGGTGACCCTATTATATGTCTAGGCATATGAACATATCACAATAGTATGAACCATTGGTGGTCCTCTCCCTAGATGGTCTCACCCATAAGTTTTTGATAATAAATGGGTATTCTCATGTGTTATACTTCATACCATGATGGATTACTAAAAAACTTTGGATAGGCTTACTCCTGATCAGATTGTGTGGCATATTTATATGTTGGGTAGCTTGAGTATGGCCGTGAGTTACAGAGAGTTCATGCTAGTATGGATTTGATTGATAATTTTCCTTATGTATGAGTTATTTTAGTATGATTGAGTGTTATGACAATTCAGGATTAAGAAGGGTGTGACATTATAAAAATATCCATGACATTACACAATATAGAGTGGTCATAGGTTGCATGATAGGGCAACATTACTATAGATTTATCCCCATACCCAGGTGATGAGTGAGATCCCATGGTTCCTTAAATAACATTAAATTATGTGATTTTTACTAATATATATTAAAGTGGTGGGTTAGGGCTTGATAGTCTCTATTATTTCTTATTGTAGTTGTAGTTATAGGTGTCATTTGTATAACATAGGGTGGTGGTGGAGAGATAGGTAGTGAAAGAGAAGATGATTCTATTTTAGGAAAAACAAGGGTTGATGAGGCATCAATTATATCCACATGTGAGTATCTTATTTTTTCATTTATATGTTTGGTTTTGTTATAAAAGTATTGGGTTTTATATATGTCACTAACTAGTGTATTATCTCAAATGTGTGTAGGTAACTAGGAGTGATTGACCATGGTGGATTGGGTGATTTAGGCCCTTAATCATAGTGTTATAATGGATGTATCTAGAGATAGATTTATTCATATATTTTTTGATATTTATAGTGTGCATACAACATTATTCGATCTTGATGTGAGAGTTATGGAAGCATATCATACTACAACCATAGAGCATGAGGAGTTATGTCTGGATATAGATAGATGGGACATCCCATAGTGGATCTCCATTAGCATTATTTAGAAAATTATTTAGTATTATTATGCTTTGATATGATATTATGAGGAGACAATATGGTGGCTAGGTTCTTTCGATGAGAGAGTATGAGTTCTTTCACGTGTACAGGGCCCATAAGTTGATCCTAGTGATCTACCTATAGAGGTTATGGATTTATTGATGTTGATAGTGATGAGGAGTATACCTCAAGGAGTATGACCTTGAATTATTATTTATATGTTTATTTTTAAAACATTGTATTAGATTATATGTATATGGCATTGTTCACATGGATTTTATTTGGTATCTAATATATTTGCACTACTTTATTCTTTGTTGGTCATCATATGGTTTGCTAATTGTATTTAACTTCCATGGAGTATATTTTGGATATGGTAAAAGGTAGAGCTAATATTTCAATTTAATGAAATAATTTAATGATTTTAAATAGAAAGTACTCATCGTATGCAATAGAAACCTATAGAAACAAGAATGATCTACTATAATGATCATGTGGTAAAGTAACTATTGGTTTAGCTTATGTAGGTAAATATATTGTAATTATAATCATAATATTTGGATATGTAGGTACCTAATTAGGGATATAAATCTATTGCATAGGTACACCCATTCCATTCATGCTTTTATTCAAGACTTGATCAACCAATGGTTCTTTGGTAGGATTAGTGTGGGAGTGATAAATCCTATTAGACATCACACTAAGAAAAATAATTCTACTAATGGGTGTCTTATACGAAGGTTGATGGACCATGCTTTACTTAAAAGGATCATCATGGGATGGTTATACCCTATTAGATGAGCTTATATAAGTAGTATGTGAATGCTTTATTGATGACTCTTTTTAAAATTAAATGGCTCCTCAATCTGTTAACTGTGTAATCTTTTTCTCAAGATAAAAGCACTTGTTATATTGATTACCATTAATACCATGATAAGTGAAAAGTGGTGTCCTTTTAATTTCTCAAATCTATGAGGTGGGTAATGTGAATTAGGATGGAGTTTGATAAATTGTTTATCCAATAAAGTTCATAATATATGATGTGCTATATATTGGTACCAATCAAACTAAAGAGGTTGGCATCTAGTGGTATTATTTGGTTTAACTATGGGAGGTACTAAAAAAACATGCTCTCTTCCTTTGTTCAATAATTTAACTATTGGTGCTTTGGTAGGTACTAGTGGTTCTAAAAAATATTAAGTGGTTCATGGTATTTTTACCTTGTTTATGTTCCCTTGAAACATGACTCTTAGCATGCTTAGTTTGTGATGAAAAAATAAGTAATTGAGTTTGTGTATTCACTAAAGAACATGTATATTTATACACATAAAAATATAAGGTCCCAAATGAAGGAAAGGGTTTGTACAATTCTCTCTCTAAATGGAGAGAGAAGACCCCTAATAAATATAAATTATACTTCCAAATCTGAAGGTGTACATTTTAAGGAATACAAAGCATCCTTAAATCAAATAAAATAAGCTTGTAAAGGTTCATTCTCGTTTCAGGTCAATGCTTGTAAATGTTCCAATGGTAACTTAGGTAAGGTAAAATGGTGAAATTTTTTTAGGAATACATCCTCAATTTTCTTCAAAGTTGATAAGAAACCATCTGGTAGGCTATAAAACCAATCAAGATCCCCTTTTGTTAAACTGTGATGGAATGCTTTTAATAGTAAACTTCCATTTTGGGACCAATTTCTAAAGGAGTGTATATATTGTTGAAAATTAATAATAGGATCCCATTGACCATATAATAAGGATAATTTAGGCATTATAAAGTTCTATGGATAAGTATATTTAAATACATCTCAAGCAATAGGTTGTTAGAGTAATGTATTCTCCTCAAAAAGATCCTCATGAGAATAAACTTGTGACTTAAGAGTGTTGATTTATTATTACAAATATCCCATGGTAGTCATAATAGATAACATATCATGAGGAGAGGTTGAAGTTTTTTTATAGGTTATAAAATAGCATTCACATGAAACATAGGGATGGTAGGATCTTTATCATTGTTGAGAGGAGATTCATCACATGGCTTTTCAACATTTGGTAAAAGAGTACCCATGGTTAAAGAGGTAAGTATATCATGTTGGCTATCATGAAGGATAATACCATTATCATTTCAATATGCTACTTCACTTGGCATTTGGTTATGTTCAATAGGAATTGGTGAAATAATTCCACTTGTAATTATTTGCTCTTGTTTATGCAAAAAATCAAAAGAGGGAGAAAAAGAGACATTTGACACTTCATTTATAATATCATGAGAGGTGGGAATGAAATTGTCACTTTCATTTTTACTCAAAAAAATAAGAAATAATGGAATGCTACTTTTAAATTTATTTAATTTCTATGATTTAACCTTTAAATGAGATACATAAAATGCATTTGGGACTTTTTGTGTGTCCCCAAAAAATGCAAGTTTTGTAAGTGTTTCTTTAGGATGTTAATTAAAAATATTGTTATGTTCTTCAAGGATCACAATGAGAGGCATAGGACATGTATTTTTCTCATTACATACTAGATGGGAAGAACAACTTCGACTAGGTTTACTTGAATCATTGAAATAAGTCATATGATTTTCAAAACTATTATTGTTTGGAGAAGGAAACAAATCAATTTCATAAGCATTTTAATTATGAGATATATTAGAGGAACATTAAACCTCCTTGACTTTATCAACACTATAAAGGGGATACTCACACTCAGTTTTTTGAGATAGTTAAAGAAGGTGGATATGAAATTATTATATTTTAAACATTAGGAATAGTATCATTTTTCATGTTTGTTGGTTCTTGAAACTTTTCATCATTGGAAAGAAAAGGAGTATGATAATTATGTTTGAAATAGACAAGAATAATATCATTATACTCATATCCATAAGAAGAAATGTAGTTATCACTAGCTTGGTAATCTAGATTTGTATTTACATCATTAGTTTTTTCATTATCATAATTATAATCAAATGAAGTTGTTTGAACCAATTTTTTATGTTCCATAAGATCCTCATATGAAATAAATTTATCATTAGGCAAATTAAACCAACTTTCTAAGGGATGAGGATTTTTTGGTTGAGGGTCCCTAGGATTGTCATAAATTAAGAAGTCCATAATGGATTGAGCCTTTAAAAAAAATTTGAAAATGACAACCACAAGGGCTAAATCAATAAGGAGATTTAAGATACCTAAACTAAGCCCACACAAGCACAACTTAGATCTGAAAATAAAATATAGAAATCTGAAATGAATTTTGAAATAAGGTAAAAACCCTAATATACAAACTAGGTTTTTGGTTCAAAAAATAGAGGATGAGTTCACCAAATGTTTTATGTGCTTTTATATTATTATAGGTCAATACCCAAATAATTAAATTTGTTTTAAAAGAATGACAATATTTAAATTTACACTTAAATACTATCAATAATATATATTTGCCTAATTTAGCATGCATAATAAATATGGTAAGTACAAATCAACTAAGGGACAAAGAGAGATTATCTTATTTAATGTTCTATTCTGGATCATGGTAGTGGTTAGGATTCATCATAGGACCATGTTGGAGATTTATATTTTGTTAATTATATGTTCTAATTATTTTTAAATTTTAGATAATTACGTCAATTTGGGATAGTAATACTAACACTTATATCCATATTTTATGATTGTGTCCAGTGAGAGATATGCATAGGAGTGACCTAAAATTCAAACCAGACCTACATTTCCCCTATGTAATCATTTTATGCCTCAACTTATGTTCACTTTTGTTCCATATCTAGATAATAATCAACCCTAGTTACTTTACATTCTACCTCTTACAACCTCATAAAAAGGGGTAAGTAATGTGAGTCAAACTAACCCTAAAAAACTTGTTATTACTAAGTATTGCCTACATATCCAATACTCTTAAGAGGGACTCAAACTCACATGTAGTTCTCCCTCTTATGCATGTGCATAGAATTGTAACAATATGACTATAAGCTCTTTCTCCTAGTAACCCTTGGTACAAGTGATGTAATAATATATTTGACCTTTCGAATGCTTTATATATTTAAAATGATGTTTTAGCATAATTTGATAGCTTGAGATAGGCAATACTTTCTTATTATAGAGTTGCCTTATCAAATTAGAATGTATGTTAATTATATCATAGCCTTTGTATATATAAGACCCTTTTAAATTTGAATTAGAACCTAATGACATATGAAAATACAACCATGGAATGGGTAAAAAGGGCTAACAAAATGGTCACAATGCAAAAGATACAGAAAAGATAAAAAGATAAGTCTAGATAGTTGTGTCTAGGTTGGACACTAATATGGATGTTAGTGTCCATCATGAATTCAAGTGATTAGAGTCTAAAACATATGTAAAATAATAAAAATAGGCAAGGGTATCTGAAATACACTGGATGCATATAAACTTACATAAAACATAGGACTAAGGGGTAGGTAAATCAAGTGAAATAAGATGTAACTAAAGAGGTCCATGAGAGACTGCATCACTAGATTTATAATTCTTAGTAAAAAATGTGTACTTGTATCAAAATGGGTGTCTATAGTTTTATACTCCTTATTGTGGGGAATTACATACTATTCTTAGTCCTTTCTTCCCCATTCCTTTTCTTCTTACTTTTAGCTTTCACATCACCTATGACATGGAGATACCTTAAATAAGTCTTCAATTCTACCTTGCCAACCTTTGATTTATTCATATTTTATTCTAGGGATATCTTATTGCCTTTTCTTTTCATATTCTTCTCTATAATCTACTAGATATAGATGATATATTTTGTGGATTCCTCTTCCAAGGTCTTTGGTCTCTCCTCAAAATTATCCTTTGACTCCTCTTTGATTCCCATCATATTATCCTAAACAATTTCTTTACCCCAAAATGGATCTCCCTTCTTGACTATAAGAAAAATCAATACCATATGAATAATATCATTAGAAAAATTTGACTAGTATGTAATTATTATAAATTTGGCCTCTTAGGCTACATTTCAAAACCTACAACCAAAAACTTTCCATGACACCCACCTAATCTTGCACACGGTGGTCTTCCTGCATGATGATGTCTTATTTGGTCTCATTTTGAACCTTTTTAGCATTGATTGAGGTTTTATGTATGTGCTAAGAACTTTTTTGGGAGATATATGTGTCATAAAAATTTTGAGGTCTATTTGATGATGTGGTAGTGGTCATGGTGATCTTTGAGTGAGTCAAAAAGTGTCAAGATGTTTTATGAATTCCAAAGAATGGTCTTAACCCTATTGATAAGATTGAGGATCTATAGTAGTAGTTAAGGTAGTTTGGAGGGTTTGAGGTTGTTAGTGTCCTTGATTGCAGGCCTATTTAAAGCCATTCATTGTGAGATAATCCTTGATAAATAATGTGAAAATAATCTAAGATATGCTTTGGATATAATGTGAAGCCTAGTGATGTGTTAAAATCCATTTTCCATGATCTTTATATTCAATCCTAAGTCAAGCCTTGATTACCCTTTTTAAGACCCTAAAATACCTAATATGAGTCCCTTTGAATTAAAAATCTTTGAAAGGGTGGAGTTTTTTGACAAAAAAAAGCATTATAAAAGTCTTAAAAAGGTCTTATTCTCATCATATGGTCATGACTAGGCATTTAGTATCATAAAAGGTCAAGTTTAAGACTCATATTCACTCCCCACTCAATAAATGGGTCCCACACATGGAAAAAACATGACCCTTCAACTACATTTCCATACCACAATTTTTAAAATTCTATTTTACTCATGTTTTCCTTCCCTCTAACCTTTAATGGCATTTCAAAGCTACAAACATGGAGAACATGTAAGAAAAGAAGGTATTTGTAGGTACTTTTATAAGTTGTATGGATCAGTAAGATCAATTCCATATAGAGGGGGGTAAAATATTGTATGTGGGTTCATGATAGATTTATTATAATAGTTTCAAGTCTAAAAATATGAAAAAACATGCCAAAACCATTCCTCTCTCTCCACTGAGCTCCTTGGTAGTCCAGGTTAGCTTTCAGGTTTTCACTCTTTCCATACAAGAGAGAGAAGATCAAGATATAATACTTTGGGGAGAGGAATGGAGTATATTTACCTTATTATTCATGTAATTTTTCTAAAAATCCATTCCCTATACTTTATGAACAAATTATAACAATCTAAACACTCAAATGGTCTTCTTCATTTACACAGGGCAAAAGAAAGGGAATAATTTTAGTGTATCATTAGATCATTTCATGAAAAAAGTGATTATTATTTCCACATATAGTCTTTTAGATAATTTCCATGGTAACCTACACCTCTGGTTCACAAATGAGAACTTATAAGAATGATAAATATATTAGGTAACACTATATATATGATGCAAGCAAGTTTTCAATGGTGAGAAGAGTATTCATTGCATATGCCTGAAGATGAACAATGTTATGAATGTGAAATAATGGTTTATTGGAATTATTCATGAATTTTTTGTTCAATTTGAATGTTATAAACCTATAACTCTCTTAAATGGTGCCTCCAAGTGAAGACTACCTACATGTCTAAGTTCTAATGCAAGAAAGGGTAATATATTACATAATCGTAGCCTGAAAGTTATCAAAACACAATAAAAACATAACATGAAGTGTTTCATCCATACTAAGGTTCCCTTATTTCAAGGTAATCAAACTTAATCATAGTCCCAAAAGCCAAGAAATCACCATTACCTCCTAAATTCCTTCACAGTCTTATTTATCAAATGTTAAGGTTATTTAGCAAAAATTAAGGTTTTTTGAAAAGTCTTATGTTTAATTTTTCATTGTGTATGATTCATTGATTGCTTCAAAAGTGTTATATTATGTTATTTATACTAATATATATGTTTAGGTCCCATATAGGCCATCTTGGGTGTGAGCTCATAGTTCATTTCAAACCCTTAAATAACTTTTTCCATTTAACTACCTTAGCACTATCAACTTACCTCGTTGTTAGCCTTGCATTCTAATTTTCAAACTCTACATGACCTCAAATTAATCACCCTTAGGTCACAATTTCTACCCAAGTCTAAGATATGGAATCCAAGAATAAACACCAAATAAGGTTATTAATAACCATCAGTGACATAAAGAAATGGACCTATGTAGCTAGATACCCTATTGAAAAAGCATGATCACCATTTACGGGCCTTTGTGAAAGCAAGAAGATGATGTGTTAATTGAGGAATTTATATGAGAGGGATTATGAAGGCATTAAAAAACTTTGAATATTCATAAGACATAAAAAATCATGGAAGATAGGATGAATAGTCTCCAACATGAACCAACATTTCACCTCAACCCTAAAAGGACAAATCTCTTGGTCACCACAGGCCCATCAAAGTTGGATAGGCAAGTGAGACAAATAATGATAAGTTTAAATGTATGTGGTTGAAATAAATTAGTTATTATCCATGAGGACATATAATAAGTATGATATGGATAGGTAGGGTCAAACATATATTAAACACACTGGACTCACTCCAAGAGAAGATATGACTCAACCTAGACCTAGAGCTACAACTTACATGCCTAGCTATGGGTGAGGATAAATTGAATAATAAAACATAATTTGAGGGAAAAAATATAATAATGAGGTCATGAACATGAGGATACAACTCATAATAACAATAGAGTGTCTAATTCCATTCCTCAAAGTGGTCATACACATAATCAAGACCTATAAACAACACAAACAAAAAAGAACAAGAAGGCAAAGTTGTAACTATAAGGGTGATTTAAATATTAATTGGGTGAGTGGATAAATTTATCTATGTAAACCAAATACCATATTCATAATTATTATCATGTTTTAAATGGATTCTTAGTATGCCAAATAATGAGGAGAATGTTTTCTTCTTCCAAATAGACCTCATTCACTACCTACAACAAAAGTGTGAGAGACCACCAAGAGGTTGGAACCTAAATATTAATATAGGGTTTCCAGAATATTAATTATGTTTTCATTAAATTATATGAGTACTTGAGAACAATAGAAGTGCTAATAGCCCATTTAGTCTTACTAGAACTAAACTAGTATACAGGCCTATGACTGTTATATGAGGTTATTTTGCATATTTTAAGGGTAACATGAAGATGGAGAAGTAAAAAAATACCTATGTATATGGGATGATCATATACCTAATTATAATCCATTATTTACAATCTTATATGTTA
Source organism: Torreya grandis (assembly GCA_037957365.1). Classification (NCBI taxonomy): domain Eukaryota; kingdom Viridiplantae; phylum Streptophyta; class Pinopsida; order Cupressales; family Taxaceae; genus Torreya; species Torreya grandis. The sequence continues at coordinate 817,568 of JARHVA010000747.1, forward strand.
AATAAAGGAGAAGGTTTGTGCTCAAAGTCTCAGATAGACCTACCTATTATCTATAGGCAAGTCCTTTAGAAAAGAGAATTGAGTAAGAACCCTATAGAGAGGTGAGGTATTAAGTGAATGAGGGTTTCTCACTTTAAATCATAAGGGGTCTTAAATTTTTCTCATTATCATGTTCTATTCCTTAAGACAAGAAGAGCTCAATGGTCTATACATGCCTAATGTAAGTCTAAGTAGGCTTGCACACATAAGTTGGAAATGGACACATGATTTGGGGATTTTATAAGGATTTAAAAAATTTGGGATGAATTTTATAATATGTATTAAAATTATCCAAGTTATAGGAGTCTTATAATGGTAAGGAGAGCCTAATGGCTTATTAGTCCATCAAGCCTAAAACTAGTATGGATAAGCCTATGCTTGAATTAAATCCACCTATGTGTTTTGGTGTTTGATTGAAGTTGAAACTCCAATAAAAAAAATTATTATTACCATAAAAATATTTCCAAAAATACTAATAGTCTCATATAATTAATGATAAACTCAACTCAGACATCAAGGTTACATAAATCTGAATGCATATAAACCCTAGGGTAGGAGATGAAGAGATGTAGAGAATAAAGTAAAGGAAGACTTAGTTTAGGGAATCTAAAAAAGATATGAATACATGTTATATGATTTAAGATACTCATAAACATGATGAAAAAGAGAGAAGATCCTACATAGACCCCCATATTATTGTCAAAAGCATTCTCAAGCTTAACAAGTAAAATAATGGCATTAGAGGCAAACTCATATAAGGGAATGGAGACAGAGTTGGAATTTGGGAAGATAGAGATAGTTTTAAAATTATGGTAAATAAGTGAATAAGGTGTTAAGATTATGATTGAATCCCAAAACCACCTATAGGTCACTTTGACCTCTAATACTCAATCTAGGCCTATTAGGCCTAAAAGCCATGACTAGGATTCAAACTCCACCACCACATATAAAACATATTCAAACCCTCCTTGATATGTATCAAGGGATATGATATATTAATGTATATGGTTTGAAGAAGATAATTCATATGGCACACATCCCCCTTAGTTAGTTATATGCATCCAATATATTAGGATAATGGAGTAACTTGTGGAATTAGTGTATTGGGTAATGGTCAGCCTACATTGGGATTAGGAGGTTACCTATCCATTTTTAGTTAGATAGAGGTTTATCTAAAGGAGATGATTATCATTGTAAAGGAATAAATTAAGCATTGAGTCTTCTATTGTAAGAGGATATTGGAGGTTGTCCCCTTGAAGAGACATTGTGGAGTTATTCCTTCCTAAAGGAGTATTGTATGGTGTTGCCCTACCTTGAAGGTATTCTACACACACACACACACACACACACACACACACACACACACACACACACACACACACACACACACACACACACACACACACACACACACACACACACACACACACACACACACACACATATTGAATATTTAGGCATCTTGGTACACCTATATATTTTGTGATGTGTTGATCTAAATTATATTCTACATTATTTCTAAATATTATAAGTGTGGATCATAACAAGTGGTACAGAGCTTCGATTTGGGCAATTTATGTGGAGTAAAACCCTATTTTTTTGAATTGTAAATATATTTAAATCTGTTGTGAATTTTTGCACAATTTTTTTACTAGATATGAATAATATTTCAAGTCTTAGTAATGAAATGGAGCCTTTATGATCAATTTTGAGGGATTTATTCATTTTTTATGGTTTGTATTCATTTCGTCATATCTTACAAAATATAAGGAATTTTTATATGAAATTTTTACTGATGCTATAACATAATACAAGAAATATGCAAAAAAAAATTCATATTTTTTTGAGTCATTTGGAGTGATTTATTGGGAGTTTATTATTTTTAATATATTCATTCTAAAGGCCAAGATTTGTGGAATTTTTTCACAAATGTTTTTTTGGAGTTGAAATATCATAAAAGAAAACTACAATAAAATTTTGGAACTATTTTGATCAGTTTTGAATGATTCATTGACATTTTAGGGTTTTGGGAACCCTAGTTTTTTTATGGATCATGAAGTTGCAAGTATTTTTAGGGGAGAATGATATTGATGCTAGATAATGGTGGATACTTTTTAAGGAGAATAATACTCAAAAAAATTGTGGCAAACATGTTTGTATCTTTATTTGTTTGGGCCTGCACAACATTGGTTTAATTAGTTGAGCTTTGTACATAAGTATTCTTCAAGGGAAGAAATGGAACAAATCTTCCTAGATAAATGAGATATAAAAGAAAAAGAGGATGAAGAAAAAGAATAATATAATAATGGTAATGAAGATGAACATGAAGATACTAAAGAATAAAAATTAGTGGAAGAAAATAATGACAATGAGGAAGAACATGCAAGTGAAAAAGAAGAATAATTGAATGATAAGAGTTCCAAATAATTTGGCTCGAAAAAAAATTGAGTCAATTTTTAAATTTCATGGATGCATTCAAAATTATAAGGTTGTTGTGTCCATAAACCCTACCAAAAAATATAAATTCATCAACATGAATGTGGCCAAGCATCTACATGTTCAAGCAAATAATATCAAGGAGGTTCAAGCAGATGGTAAGAATATTCCAATATTTGAAGATTTGAAGCTCATTATGGAAAAATATGTTTTGAATTTAGATTTGTATGCTTTGTCTATGGATGATGTGGATATGGTTCTTGGATATCTATGGTTAGATACTTTGGGAACAATCAATACTAATGTTCAAAAAAAGTTAATGAAGTTTTGGTATAGGAAAAATGTCACTTTATAGGATATCATAGTGGGATAGGCACTAAAAATAGTCCAGGTAGATCATGAGGATGAGATTGAAACAGGGGATGAAGAGCATGAGGAAGATTCATATGAAATAGATAAATACACACTACAATTAGAAATGAACACTTCATCTACTCAAGAGACAAAGAAGGAAAATGTGGAAGAGGTATAAGAAAAGGTGGATAATGTCAAATTATTAGAAAAAGTTAATTTTTATAGACACCTACATCATCATGATAGGAAGCAATCATGGATCCAAGTGAGGGAGTGTCATAACAAAAATCATTTTGGCTATACAAGAAATCATATTTTGAATCATTATGGATATGTATGGAAGCCAAAGAAGAAATACTATGGTTAGGTATGGAATCATAGTAATGCAATGGCCTATGGAACATGTAATTAATGAGGAAATGACTATGACTATGCATGTAATATTACCTACTATGGTCATAAATGAAATCAAAGTAGCATAATGAAATATTTTACATGGAATCAAAAGAGGAATAATTATGCATGGACACCAAAGTAGTATAGGAGCACAATGGAATTTGGAAACAAGCTTGAAAAGCTATCACCTACCAAGATCACATATAGATGGCTAGATGATCAAGATTGGAGACAAGTGTGCAATGATTTGAAGCACACTCATTATTTTGTTTCTTCCTATGTTTCAAGGATGAATCATGTTAAGGAGGGAATTAATGCTATGTATCAAGGGATATGATATATTAATGTATATGGGTTGATGGAGATTCAAACATGTGGCGCACATCCCCCTTAGTTAGTTATATGGGTCTACTATACTAGGATAATAGAGTAACTTGTGGAATTAGTGCATTAGGTAATGGTTGGAATACATTGGGATTATGAGGTTACCTATCCATTTTTAGTTAGATAGAATTATATATAAATGAGATGATTATCATTGTAAAGGAATCAAGTAAGCATTGATTCTTCTATTGTAAGAGGATATTGGAGGTTATCCCATCAAAAATACATTGTGGAGTTATTCCTTCCTAAAATTAGTATTGTATGGTGTTATACTACAATAATGGTATTCTATTTATGCATATATTGAATATTTGGACATATTGGTCTACATATATATTTTATGATGTGTTTATCTACATTATATTATGAATTATTTATGAATGTTATAAGTGTGGATCATAACACTCCTAAGTAGATTTGACACAATGAATAGGTGTGAGAAGATGGTATAGGCCATAAAAAACTATTTGAGATAAGGAAAAACAAGAATATGATAAATTGTTTTTTAAGACACCCACTTGGTCACCAACATGCTAATCTACCAACTCAAGCCATCACTTCAAGTGCTCATAAATTTCATAGAAAAGAGACTCAGGGAAAATGTCATTATGTGGATTTGGGAACCCATATGGACTCAATATACATAAAAGAGTGAGTTATATTCAAGGCCACAAATCTATGAATAAATTATAAGAATATAACCATGCCTAAAAGGCCTACAAAGAGCTCAAGGTTCACCAACTTGCATTCATATCTCCACACACAAGGTACATGGGACCCAAATATTTTCAAGAGTTTTATATGGTTCTATGAACTAAACATAAATAGACATAATTTTGGGATTGGATGTCTAATATTTATGAATAATCATTAAGACCATAGACTTTCAAAACCCTACTTAAACCCTAGTAATGACTTGACTAAGAAGATAGTGAATAATTGGCATCTAGTTACAATATAATGACCCTAGAAATACTTTAATCACACATTAAAATCAGAATATACCCTACTCATGGTACTAAGTTATACATAATGTTGTACAGACCTATCAAAAATAGTACTTTTTAAAGGTTTTATGATGTTTATATGGTCTAGAATTGTTTGGAGAAGTTTAAGTAATTGGATGGGGTGGTTTGAGACTTATTTAACCTCTAAAAATCAACAACCACTCATATTTTGACCATTAAAGTATCCTATAGGTCTATACAAAACAACCAGTCTATAGATACAAGTAATAAGTGGCCTAATCACCTAACTAAGGCAAAGTTGTAGATGTATGGTGATTTGAAGGGTTGAGTCATGGTGTGGAACATTTTTTAAAGATTTTAATATGCTTGTTTACATATTATTTAGGTTATATTCAATGTGTCATGGTCAACCAAACAATAAACACTATGTAACTAGGCCTAGTGGCCTAATAGGTCTATGCGGTAAAACAAGGGGAGATGAAATTTGGTGTCAAGGGACTGATAGTAAGGTAAATATAGATTTATTACACCATGTAACTAATTATTAATGGAAAAAAAGGCACACACCTCATGGTCATTATGGAGGGCAAGGTAGAATCAAGACTAGTCAACATGCATAAGGAATAATGGGCTACTGAACACCTCTTGGAGGCCTAATTACACCTCATTACACCTATAAATACCAATAAGAGGATTTAATTGACAAAATAATGGCATATCCATGCTTTTAAATATGTCAAACAAGTCAACCACAACCTCTACCACTCTACCTCAATGCCTAAAGGGATCATTAAAGAGACCAACACATGGAGATACCTATAAAAGACTATTATAACTATTTGTAACTATAGTATGAGTGGGTTGTGTTAATTATGGCCTCTAATCTTCACCTCCACACCATCTTTTCCCCCTCTTTCTTTTTATCATTCTATTTATTCAGGCCATATGGCTTTTATTTGCATCCTTCACCTGGGTATGAGGAGACTCTACACAAATTTGTACTTTATAACCTCTTGGAATGATTAATGGATTCTATAATTTTATCCATGATAGTTTATAGTGTGTATATACTTGTATTTATACACATAAGTGGTGTAATTTCCCTCTTTTCAAGTCCAAACCTTACCTAAATACTAATAGGTTTTATATATAGGTCATCTAGAGTGTTATGATGTTGATGGTTGAGTTTAGAGTGAAAGTTTGAATATAAGTGCCTTGAACTAGGCCTTAAATTCATTTCCCTCATGTGCCATTAATCTAAATCAACCTCTCTATGAAACATTATTTCTTATGAGTCATTGGAGAGAAGGATTTAGTTCATGTTTGGTTCACTAGTGTTGATAAAAGCTCAAAGAGAGTAAATAAGCCATTTGGTGCATCACCACCCTTAGATTAGGTTTCCCTTTATTTATATTCCCTATCCCTTTTCACTCCAATATTATTAGGTCTTAGTAAATTGAGATAAATAGATGCACAAGGGGAGTTATCCGTATAATCTAGAAGTCTAGCTTGGTCATAGGTCACCCATTGCCTTGGGATATTCCCATGTTTCCCCAACCTTGAAGGTAGGCCTAAACAACCTCCTCCTAGGGTGAAATTTGTAAATATAACAATAATGATATACCTCTCAAAATATCTTAGAAGAAAGTAAGGAGAGCTAATTGTGTATTTGCCTTTGAAATGATTCATTAACAAGAAATGATGAGAGTATATAATCATGTGCTTGCCCTCTAGGGTCAATTAATTCATGATATTTAGACACACAAATAACCATGGCCAATTTAAATCCATTCTTATATAACCTTTATTTTCTATCTGAATTACCTCTTTAGTCTTACAAAAAAAATTCATTAACTCACTCTTTCACCTCTTATCTTTATAATCCTTCATACCTTCACAGTCCATTCCATTAACTTTTCCAATAACCTCATCTAAGATTTTAATGTAAAAAACCTTCATTATATACACCCTCTCCTCCCAGCCCATGTAAAAATCCTTCAATATTTTAAGGTCAAAACTAATAATCCATAAAATGAATTTTGCAAATCCTTCATTCATTAAAATGCACTAGATGGAGGGATCATCTTTTACTTCCACTCATGAAATAGGTTCAATCATATCCTAATATCCTCCTATAACTATAATGTTTTCTTGATTCATCCTCTAATTTTAAAAGAGTTTGAAACTTATCTCCTACGAGATCAACAGTGCTCAAAGTGACAAGGAAATTAGCTAAAAACTTGATTAGTCCTTAATTTACATGATTTAATCTTGATGTCCATGTCTTATACTTAAAAAGGACATCATTTCAAGGTAATTCACATTATGCGGATCTACCCATTAATTACTTGTAATCATAGTGTGTGATCCCTCATAGGGGCTTAGGCCTTTTGACATGTCAAGCATGAAACTTTGAATGATGTGGTTAGGTAGATCGTTAACCTTATGCCAAGAATTATAAAAAATAATACCAACTCCTAAGTTGGTCATACCATCTACCCCATTATTTACCTCCTTATATATATGAGATTTCTTAACCTCCTTGAACTATTATTGGAGGGAATTTTTATCATTAATTTACCTTGAATAATCCACATGGGTTTGGATTTACCAAACAAATAATTTAGAATATTTAAGGAATCCTATTCCAAAAAAAGATTATCAATTCTAAATTCACCACCATTTAGATACCCTAGAGGGAAACTCTCACTTCTACCACATGATTAGGTTGAAAACCCATAGGTCTTGCATAATCATCCACAAGTGTACCATCTATATCCCTGATTATTCTCCCTCCTCTTGAATTTTCATTGTTGCCTTTATCAACACCATCAAAGTTTAGCTTAAACCATGACCTCAGAGTTTTGGTCCATTTTACATGGGTTATATCAAATTTTAGAGGATGATATTTAACTGAAGGAACAATATTCTATTTATTAAAAAATGGTGGAATCAACTTCAGAGAGGGAAGGTTTACCTTTAGGTTCAAAAACCTTCCAGTTTTCATTAATAACAAATAAGACCCTTATAGTTAGTTATAGGTATTTATAATATTCTCTTATCTTCAAAGATACACTCATTCATTGACTTCTAGATTCCCCACAAGAAATAGGGTAGAGTCAAGTGTCATAAAAATCCTAGAGCTGATATCTTGAAATGTGGCTTCCATTATTTAATGAGGTCCAACAGTGAATTTGGTTTTACCCAAGCAAGATTAAACTTTTGAAGAAGGAAATCCATTATTTTTGATGTGAAAGAGTAATCCAAGAAAAAATGAATAACTATTTCCTCTTTATATTTGCATTGAATACACTTATTGGGGATGACTAAACCTACCTTGACCAAATTATCTATAGTGATGATTTTGTTTTAGTTACTAGACATAAAAAAATGTTAAATTTTGGAGTAAGGTTTCTTATTTATAAATCCTTCCAATAGTTCCCATATTTATCTAGGTATATCTCTACCAAATATCTATATTTTATTGAAATCTCTCCACTAATGTTTACTTTCTAGACAAGTTTATCTTCCTAAAGAAAGATGCTAATGTGGGTTTTCTATAATTTTAGGTTTAGTTCTCTTAAGATCTGAGAGGTGACCTCACTATCTAACTCTATCTAAAATAATTTCTAGGTTCTTCTTCCATTATTTTCATTCTACTAATCTTTAACTTTAGGACCATAAAATTCCTTGAAGAAGTTGTTGAATTAAGACCAAGGGGTCCTAAAATTGAAGGGGTACTCAAGTAACCATGGGTCATCCTAGAGTCTCCCTTACTCCCATTTACAACACTTTATTTACTTCCTTTTATCAAGAGATATTTACTTCTATTTAAAGCTTTATAGAATGTTGAACCTTTATTAGGACCCTCCTCAAGTAGAAGACAATCCTCTTTCATGCCTTTAATATATTTGAGCTTAATGATGTTGGTCCACAAATTTTATTTCTTGATGAATTAACAATGTAACTTGGATATTAAGGCTTGGTTCATCCTCTTAACCCTCCTAAGGTTGAGACCTCCACTTCCCTTTGGATTTTTTTTTCAAGCCACTAGGGGAAACCTGAATCTATCCTTTATGCATTTCCAAAAGAATCTTTTCTAAATTTGATCAAATTTATCTATATTTTTTTGGGCATGTAGAAGAGGGACATCATGTAGATTTCAATGCTTTGAAGAGATTTTTTAAGAATTTATAGCTTCCATGCCTAGGATAGTATTCCAACTTTCCAACCCACTAAATTTTTGTTAATTATATCCAATAGGGTATTTCAAAGATTTGTTGTCATTCTTATGATAAACAATGAGATACATAAATAAGTAGAAGGCAAGTTTTTAATCTAACAACCATGTATTCTAGATAATTTATTCTATAAACCCTCTATGGAGTTGATGGAAAAGAGTGATATTTTTAAATAATTAATAATTTATTTAGAGACCACTTAATAATCCAAAATGATACTCTTTAAATTCTTTGCCTTTCCCACCATGGATTCACACATCAAAAGGTGCCATTAGTGAACTTTTAGTGGGTATTAGGGGATATTATAAGAGAAAATTTAATTCCTTTTATATCTCCTTAATTTACATCACTTTTTAAGTTTCTTCCAAGGGTCTCAACCAACATGATAAAAATGTAAGGAGAGAGAGAGGATCTTATTAGCTAAATTTGGCTACCATAGGTGAGTAGCATTCAAAACTTGCTATATAGACTTGTTTGACTCTATTTTTAGCCATTGAGGGCTCTTTTCTTGGTCATAGTTTATCTTGTCATGGTGAAGAGTGGTGTTGTTATTAATAGTGATCAAGGTATTATAAGGTGGTATAATCAAGATGTGAAGTCATGATCTTGAAGTGATTAACCAATAGTCATGGCCTGATCCTTCATAAGGTATTTAACATAGTTTAAGCTAGTTTTAGAAAATTTAAAGTGATTGCCATGAATCATTTTGTGCTTGTCTAGACATCCCAAGTCGTAAACCCACGTGCTTCAAGTTAGTTTGGAAGTCAAGTTAGTTTGGAAGTCAAAATAATTGTTTAAAAAAATATGTTCTCCCTCTTTCCCATACCCCTTGTTAAGATGTCAAAATATTCCTTAACATATAACCCATTTTTAAGATATATTTGTCTTATTGTTTCACCTTCAAGTATAGTGTAACATGAAAAAAGTATAAATGGAAAGGTTGGTAAGTTACACATGAACTATTAATGTTATGGATAACTCCATGAACATATTCCACATGAATAGAATAGGGAACTCAAACAAATAATCAAGTTTCATTTCATGAGGAAGATGTTTTGATGAGTTTTTTAATGTTTTCATGCATGATGAGAGCATCTAAAACTAAGAAAATAATGGAAGAAAGTGGTGAATAATGTCCAAATCACCTACCAACATCCCCAATATGAAGTCCATTCTTAAGAAGGTGGCATAGGTCCAAACAAGGAAAAAACCTCCTCTATTTCTCCATTGGGTTCTTGGTAGCTCAGGAAGGTGAACTATTTTGCAATGGTACATAGAGGAGAGAGAGAGAGTTGGGTAAAATTATATTGGGAAAATAAGGATACCCCTATTACATTAAAATATATGGTATAGTTTCAATTTTTAAGGCCCACATCTCTGTAAACAATCATTAATAGGATAAGGTGCCTAAAACCCTTATAAAACCCCATAAACTCAATTTTAGGAAGTTTAAAATAATTTTGAATATTTTTTTATGATAATTAAGAATTTTTTGAGGTCATACAAAATTAAATTATCCTTATTACACCATTTTCTATAATTTATTTATTATGTGTTAACACTAGATAAATAAAATCTCCATTTTGAAGGAATTACAGACCTAGATGAGAAGCTATAGGCAAGTTTTGTTTAGTTTTGAATGTTTATTTATCTTAGGTTATTATTAATAAACTTTTAATAACCTCTCACTCCTCCTATGAACCTTACTTAAAGTGTAAAATAACAACTAATGAATATTATTGGTCATAGTGTTCTCAACAATGTTTTAGCATTCTTAGGTGAATGAATGAATTCTTATCACTAATAAACAAGATCTCAATGCATTATTAGAAGATTCACACTGATGATCAAAACCTAAAACAATCTAAGGTGTCTATTTTGATAACTAATTCTAATAAAATCATTAGAATTCCTCCAATCTTCTTGAAGAATATAGGTTTGCCTGAAATGATTAGTATAATCATATGTATGCCAGGAGGTTGTAGGTATGTAAATGTGAAATCCATGATTTAGAGATTAGTCTTGAAAAAAATCAAATGAGACTTAATATATTTATTATATCCTTATATATTTAATGATTATGTTAATAACTTATGTCAAGATTTCAAAATAAAGCCAAAATAAATTTTGGTTAACCTATAGGTCTATAGACCTATAGGTCAACATTTATACCCAAAAATGGTAATGGAAGTGTATATGTGTCTTTTGAATACATTATTATATATTAATATATCCATTTAAAACTATCCTTAATCTTTGAAGTGGAAAATAATAACTATCCATTTAAAGTTATAAGGAGATGGAGTGTGTGTGAACACTAAACATGTAGTCAAGTGAAGATTTTATATTTATACAAGAGAGTAACCCATAAGAATATCATTGGAAATATCAAAGGAATTTAAAAAATATTTAAATGATATAAAATTACATAAATAAACTTCAAACATATGCAAAGGCTTCAAATATCAAATAGGCCTACTCTCATGTTGTACACTTGATGCAGGAGCATCTACGTACAGCTTCAGGCAAGGCATGGTTATTAGGCATGGAAGCTCAAGTCATGTCTTAGTAGTGTATTTAAATTCATATTGTGGTATTTTCCCTCTATAATGTTGTTAAGGAGGATTAAATGTAAAAATTAAAAGTAAAAAGGGTAATGATTGGGCTGTTGAGAAAATCAAGGGGAAGTGGTTGAAAGCTTTCAACCGTAAGATATCATTCTTCTCCAATTTAGTATGTTGTTTAAAACTAAAACTATTTTTATTCTAAGCCCAAATTGGGTGTAGACATTAGAGGAGAGGCTCTTAAAAAGAGCAGGATGTAGAAAGAGAAAAATGGGGATGTAGAGGAGAGAAAAAGGACAGAGAGGAAAAAGGTCCTCTCATTCAAGGAAGAAAATGTAATGAAGAAAAGAGAGGAGAATTAGTGAGGGAGGACCTCACTCAAGAAATGGTAAAGGAAAGAGAAGGAGCAGGAAAGAGAATGTGTGAAGAAGGAAATAGGGATTTGGAAGCCATGGAATACGGAGATTGAATATGGTATTAAATTTTAAGTCTTCTAGTTGATCAAGAAAAAAAATGAATGTATTTGTTTCATATATGGTTTCTTTATGGATTCTGGTAACAAGCCTGCATATGTGAATGTGTGTATGTATGAAAGTATGTGTGTATGATGATTCTCTAAAGAAAATTATGAAAGACTGATTATTTTATATGTTGGGAAAAATATAAAGGTGGTATGATGTGATCAAGAGGTTTTAAGGAGTTTGGAATGTTGTAAAAAGCCTAAACAGGGTATTCAGGCCTGTAAAACTACAACCCGCTGGCTTAAATCAAATCCATGTGAAAATGTTTGTATGAAGTCTAAAATGGTATGGAGATAAGATATATAAGTCAATTATAAACTTAAGTGAAGAAAACCAGGCCCTAGAAACCCCTTTAATGTCCAAAAACTCCACAGTTGAATTTCAGGCCTGTAGGTGACAGTGTACAGAAAAAGTTAAGAAACTTGTATGTTTTTGCATTGTAAGTGGATTGATCAGGTCATTGTTGATAGGGAATATGAATGGGGAATTAATTAAGGTATTTACATGGTTTTTTATCCTCTTTAAAGTCTATTGACCATTCAAAAAGAGATGACAATAATGAACCCTGTTGGCTGTCATGAAAATACAGTCCAAGACAACTGAGAAGTCTTGTTTGGAAAACACAGTAGGTTGAAATGAATTTGAGGAGGATTAGAGAAGGTGTAAGGAATCAATAAAGACCATATAAAACTGATTTGAATCCTTGAAATAGGGTAGAACACTCCCAGCAAAATTAATTAGCTCTTAGCCTGTGACTGTCCAAGGGAAAATCCTGAATTAGCCTCTAACCCTCAAAATGAGTTTTAATGATTGAAACCTCTTGAAAATTTGTAATATGAACCATGAAGGTGTTATAAAACTTTTGGAAGTGGTCTGAATGAGATATAGTACTGATAAGTATGGAAAAGAACAATTGCCAAGTGAAACCTAGGTGCATGTGAAGGGAAGAGCATAGGCCAATATAGGAAAAATAGATTTCTCCAAAGAAGTGCACTAAAAAATGATTGATTCACCTGTAAAAATATAATGGGTATCTGAAATGATTCTTTTTTTGGTTATAAAGTCCATACTTTACTCTGGACAAGGTGTTTTGTACACAAGGAGGGATAATTAGAACATGGCATAAAGAAGAAAGTACAATTCCGTACAAAGTAACCTCAAGATATTTTTTAGTATGTTATAGAAGGGCTTAATGGGTATCCATAAATGGTTTTACATTCAAGGTTGACTTTGCAGGTTTAAATCTACAGACTCTACAGGCTTGAATCTACGGACTCTATAGGGTCATGTTTATATTGTCTTTATGTGGATTAATTTCAGTTAGAGGAGCCTTGCATCATTTGGTATCAGAGCTTGAAGCTCTTAGGATTTGCTAAAGAAAAGGTATGTACAACCTTTGATATTTGATTTAAGTTTATTGTTTTAAGAAGTAAACAAGTGAAGAAGTTGCACATAGTCAAGCCATTGAGGCTTAAGAGGAGAAGAAGCCAAGGAAGGATTAGTAAAGATCCAAGAGAAGCTCTAGAAGAAGAGCATAGTGAATTGCTTAGGAAGAAGAAGAAGGTCCAAGAAGAAGCTTGGATAGTTTGCCAAAAGACTAAGGTGAAATAGACTTAGGTGAGGTAAAGGATGAAGTTTGAAAAAGTAAGGGAGCAAGTGAATGCTCAAAGAAGAGGATCCAAAGCAAGGTAATCTTGGATTTGTGATGAAGTGTTTGAGAAAGAGTTGTTGCATGATTGAGAAAAGGATCAAAAGACTAGGATGTAAAAGGCCTAGGTGAGATCAAGGAGATTGTCAAAAGATCAATCAAAGAGAAAAGGCTTGGGTGAGACAAGGGATCAAGAGACCAAGGTGGAAAATACATGGGTGAATATCTCAAAGATGGAAGTACTGATGAAGGCACTATAGAGCAGCAAGGTATATGAGGACACCAAGAAGAAAGCAAGCACCAAAGGTATGGACAGTTTTGTAATTGATAAATAAATTGCTAATTTGAAGAGAGAGTTAGCTAAGATTAAAGATGAATATGAGTCTTGGATGCAGATGGATAAACAAGCATGGGCATGGCCAATGAGGAGGAGGTTGAAGTGGCCAATAGATCTCCTAATGAAGAGGAGAAAAAGGCAAAGGAAGATTGCCATGAAGAGAGAAGCCCATAGAGGTTTGAAGAAGATAAGAAGGTTGCCAAGTGAGCAGCAAGAGGAATAAGTTGTGAAGAAGGTTCTCATTGAGGAGGACAAGAGAAGAGAAGAAAGAAAATATGAAGTGCCAAGAAGAGCACTTGAGAAGATGAGAGTGTTGATGAAGAGAGAATTCATAGGGACCTTGTGGTCTCTTGTTTTTATATCTAATGTTGTTTTTGCATGGGTAAGTGCAGGTATGAGCAGCCTTATGAAGGTCAAGAGAAAGGCCTTGGAGAGTGAAGAGATTGGTGCAAGAGAAGACACCAAGTACACACGTGAATGTGTAGGAGAAAAGAAAAAGTTTGCTGCTGCTGATAAAGAAGAAGAGATGCATTGGTTAATGCATGAGAGAGGTGTTGAAGAAACCTTACAAGTAAGAGAAGAGGTAGAAGATGAAGCTAAATTTCATGATGCCATTGAAGGCCAAGAAGAAGAAAGAGAGCAGCCAAGCATAAAGGGAGAGAAAGATTGCTCCATAGACCAAGCTATCAAAGAGGTAAATGAAGTGTTAAGATCTGATTTTGATTGTTATTGTGAGCATGAAGCTACTAATGTACAGGTGCAAGAGTTAAGGAAGATGATAGAGCCCTCAAAAAGAGAATTTAAGCATGGGTATGTGATGCCTAAATGGTGGAAGAAACAAACTCCCAAGCAAGAGGAAGTGCTGGTACAAGAGCATGGTTATAGGATGCCTAAATGGCTTGTGAAGTCAAATGATAAGAAGAAGAATTAGATGTGGGTGCCTAAGAAGGCAAAGAGAAAAGAGAGGATTGAAGGTAATTCAAGAAGCCAAGAGAATGAAGATGAGAAAGAAAACTTCTCAAAGAATAATGAGGTAGATTATGAGGATGTAAAGATGAAAGGTAAACAATTTATTTGTGATGATGTTTTTAAATCCTTCAATGATATTTGCATGAGAAATGAAAGAGGGAAAGTGGTTGTAAGGACTAATATGTAGCAAGGAGAAACTTTCAAATGGATGGATGATGAGGAAAGAGAAGAGTATGCAGCAAAGCAAACAAGATGGCTTCAAGCAGAGATTGAAAAGGGCAAGGAGACACAAGGTAAGGGCGCTTCAATTGTATTTGATGAGTATATTGAAAAAGTTGGTTTGCATAAAGACAGATCAAGAAAAGATGAGATGAAGAGTAAGACTAGTAAGGAACAAGCAATCCTTCAGGTTGATCAGCCCAAGTTTGATGAAGAGAATAGTGAGATAGATGAGAACTCACTAAAGGAAGAGTTGAGAATGTTGGAGGAGCTATTTGGTCATTCAAGAGAGATGAAGGAAGGTACAAGCCATGGTGAAGACACCATTGGGAAGAGTGAAACAAGACAAGATCAAAACAAAGAAGCACAGGCAGTTTTGGCCAAAGAGCAGAAGAGTGGAGGCAGCCAAGAGACTTTATGGTCTCAAGTTTTTACTTCTAACATTGCCTTTGATGTTTTGAATGCAGGTGTGAAGGTTAATAAAGTGAATGATAGACATGAGTCATTGGAGAAGCTCATGAAACAAGAAGATCTTGAGGACATGTATGAGAATGAAGTATGGACGTGGGACATAGCAGCTGAGAAAGAAATGAGGACATATCTAAAGACGAAGTAAAGCAAAATGAAGGACAAAGACTATTCCAAACAAACATAAGCATTGGCATTGACAACAAGACCTTGGGATCCAGGTATACAAGTGAAGACTAAAGTGAGGAGGAAGCATGACATTTGAATTAAGGTTCAAATATTTTCTAGAGGGAGAGTATGATGCAAGAGCATCTACGTACAGCTTCAGGCAAGGCGTGGTTATTAGGCATGCAAGCTCAAGTCATGTCTTAGTTTTGTATTTGAATTCATATTGTGGTCTTTTCCCTCTATAATGTTGTTAAGGAGGAGTAAATGTAAAAATTAAAAGTAAAAAAGGTAATGGTTGGGCTGTTGAGAAAATCAAGTGGAAGTGGTTGAAATCTTTCAACCGTAAGATATCATTCTTCTCCAATTTAGTATGTTGTTTAAAATTAAAAACTATTTTTATTCTAAGCCCAAATTGGGTGTAGACATTAGAGGAGAGGCTCTTAAAAAGAGTAGGATGTAGAAATATAAAAAGGGGGACGTAGAGGAGAGAAAAAGGACAGAGAGGAAAAAGGTCCTCTCATTCAAGGAAGAAAATATAATGAAGAAAAGAGAGGAGAATTAGTGAGGGAGACCTCACTCAAGAAATGGTAAAGGAAAGAGAAGGAGCAGACAAGAGAATGTGTGAAGAAGAAAATAGGGATTTAGAAGCCATGGAATATTTATATTTAATCTGGTATTAAATTGTAAGTCTTCTAGTTGATCAAGAAAAAAAATGAATGTATTTGTTTCATGTATGGTTTCTTTATGAATTCTGGTAACAAGCCTGCATATGTGAATGTGTGTATGTATGAAAGTATGTGTGTATGATGATTCTCTAAAGAAAATTTTGAAATAATGATTATTTTATATGTTTTTAACAATCTAAATGTGTTATGATGTGATCAAGAGGTTTTAAGGAGTTTGGAATGTTGTAAAAAGCCTAAACATGCCTAAACCGGGTATTCAGGCCTGTAAAACTACAGCCCACTGTCTTAAATCAAATCCACATGAAAATGTTTGTATGAAGTCTAAAATGGTATGGAGATAATATATATAAGTCAATTATAAACTTAAGTGAAGAAAACCAGGCCCTAGAAACCCCTTTAATGTCCAAAAACTCCACAGTTGAAATTCAGGCTTGTAGGTGACAGTGTACAGATAAAGTTAAGAAACTTGTATGTTTTTGCATTGAAATTGGATTGATCAGGTCATTGTTGATATGGAATATGAATGGGGAAGTAATTAAGGTATTGAAATGGTTTTTTATCCTCTTGAAAGTCTATTGACCATTCAAAAAGAGATGACAATCATGAACCCTGTTGGCTGTCATGAAAATACAGTCTAAGACAACTGAGAAGTCTTGTTTGGAAAACACAGTAGGTTGAAATGAATTGGAGGAGGATTATAGAAAGTGTAGGGAATCAAGACAGACCCTATAAAACTTATTTTAATCCTTTAAATAGGGTATAACACTCCCAACAAAATTAATTAGCTCTCGGCCTGTGACTGTCCAAGGGAAAATCCTGAATTAGCCTCTAGCCCTCAAAATGAGTTTTAATGATTGAAACCTCTTGAAACTTTGTAATATGAACCATGAAGGTGTTATAAAACTATTTGAAGTGGTTTTAAGGGGCTATAGTATGGATAAGTATGGAAAAGAACAATTTCCATGTGAAACCTAGGTGCATGTGAAGGGAAGAGCATAGGCCAATATAGGAAAAGTAGATTTATCCAAAGAAGTGCACTAAAAAATAATTGATTCACCTATAAAAAGATAATGGGTATCTATAATGATGCTTGGTTTGGTTATAAAGTCCATACTTTACTCTAGACAAGGTGTTTTGTACACAAGGAGGGATAATTAGAACATGGCATAAAGAAGAAAGTACAATTCCATACAAAGTAACCTTAGGATATTTTTTAGTATGTTATATAAGAGCTTAATGGGTATCTAGAAATGGTTTTACATTTAGGGTTGACTTTGCAGGTTTAAATATATGGACTCTACAGGCTTGAATCTATGGACTCTACAGGCTTAAATCTACGGACTCTGCAGGCTTGAAACTATGGACTGTGAAAGAGAAAGGAAAATCTACAGACTCTACAGGGTCATGTTTATATTGTCTTTGTGTGGATGAATTGCAGTTATAGGAGCCTTGCATCAACACTCCATAGTTGCAGGTCTAGAAATGTGTTTTCCCCACTATTTTAAAGACATGCAAGAGAGAATGAGAGTATGGTTATGTGAATGAGTTATTATATCAGGTATACAAGTATATTATATAATACCCATGCTCATTTAGATTCTTATGATACCAAAGTTCACCTATAATCCTTTCTAGGCACCTTACAAGTGGATTGTGTAAAGATGAGTATAGGAATATGATATATTCAAATGAATACCCAAGGTAGCCTACACCTATTAGAGACATGGAAAGAGTCATTATATAATATTTATTTCTACTTGTTCATGGTATAAAGTGATCAAAGGGCCTAAAATAGGAAAACATAGTAAAAGAGACAAGGAGCCTAATTAGTCCCAAACCTTACTCAGACACCTATAGGCCTACTTGTATAAAACATGATAAAAGGTGAAAATTTTGGTTTGAACATGATTTTTTAGGGTGGCATGAGATGTGATTTTCATGAGAGTTATTATAAGGTCTATAAAAGTGTGAAGAAGAAGAAATATTGAAGAGATGACCTATTATTAAGCTCTCACATAATGTTAAGCCTTGAGGAGGACCTATAGGTCTACCTTTAAAAGGTGTGAAAATTATGACATTTTTGTGTGATAATAATTATCCTACATAAATTTTTTATGGTGATTAGAACCCTTATAATATTCATAAAACATAAAAAATAGACTATTAGGGCTAGAATGTCAAATTTTCCAACAAACCCTTAATTCAGGTTAGAACAAGACTAAGGGTTTTTTAAGAGATCAAAAAATGAATAGGTGTATGTAAATATAGAGGTAGGTGTTACATACCTCAATCAGCCATTTACAAACCAAAATGTATAGTTTGAAGGCATTTTTGAGCAAAAACTAGCTTCTTAGTCTCTACACAGGTTTTCCAACCTGAGAAGATCTATCTTCTACTCACTTGTAAATTGAACTTATGCATGGGGAAAATGACTTTTACAGATGTTGAAGCAGTATATTTAGTTCATTTTTTTGGTATTAAGTGATATGTTAGAGTTCTACCTTTATAAATAATTGTTAATAAGGAAAACATCTAAAATTTCCTTATAAAGCCTTCCAGGAGCTTGATGAGAGATAAAGTGGTTTGAGTGCCTCAATTATAAAATATTGGTCATGGAATCACTTTGATGACCTATTAGGGACCCTTGAGCACCTAGTGGATCTAGACATTGGCATGCGTATGGAGATGTATGGAAAATAGCCTATAAAATCTTGTTGTATACCTATTTGCAATGTTTTAACTATGTATAGGTCTATAAACTAGTTGAGGAAGCTTTATAAGCCTGGGAAGAGGTTTGATGATTCATTATTGGCCATTCCAAGTATTATCATGGTGACTATAGGGGTTTTCAAGTGAAAAAATAGACTTAAGGAAGAGTGTGTCTTATTTCTTATATAAAGGACTAGTTACAAACCTCTTCAAGGTAGTTTTGGGTATGGAAACTTTCAAAGTATCCTTATAAGCACCTCAAACCATTCCTATAAATATCTACAAGTTATGAACAAACCTCCTAATGATCAAATGTAGTCTTGAAATGCCTAATACATAGGTAGATTTAACATGATCTTTCAAGTATGTCATTGAAGATCCTTGAGGGATAAGTATAGTGAAGTTGAATGGTTTAAAGACACCTAAGAAAGTATGATTACCCACTCCAACATCAGTATGTAAATTCCTCAAGCATGTGCAATGTGCTAAGGAGATCAAATGGTAGTTTAAGGATAGTTATATAATCAAGAATGTAACTTGTCACTTCACAAAAAGAAGGAGGTTAGTTTCATAGGATAGTGATGAATCATCGAAACTCTTATACCACCTTTGAGGATCATCATCAAAATAAGTGCACACATGTTGAAGAGATATTTCAAGATTTTTTCAACTATTTCTATATGTGTTTGGAAGCCATCATTTGTTCTTGATACCCCTCTCTCTCTCTCTCTCTCTCTCTCTCTCTCTCTCTCTCTCTCTCTCTCTCTCTCTCTCTCTCTCTCTCTCTCTCTCTCTCTCTCTCTCTCTCCCTCTCTCTCTCTCTCTCTCTCTCTCTCTCTTACAAATACTTCTTTATTTTAACCTAGTTCCACAACTTATAATTTATTCCTATGTAATAATCAATTATATAATGATCCTCAACTTGAATATGGAAAATAATTTACCATACAAACACTTTTAATTTACCTATTAAAGTGAATAGCTATTATATCCTTCTCAATATTATTATTAATGTATACTTCATGGCTAGCTGATGAATGTTGGTAATATTGTCATATCTCTCTTTCATTTGTCCTATCTATTTACCTTATTTTATGTTATTAGTCATATTATTAGGTCATACAAAGTGTTTAAGATGGTATTACATTGGCTAAGCATGGATATCTCTTCATTAGTGTTTTCTATGAGACCTCTTGATCATCCCCTCTTGGTTAGTGTCTTGATTTTCACCTTCATATTAAAATACTGATTCTTAGAGATGCATGTTGAGTTAGGGTAATAGGTTTCAATCCTAGTTCATGTAATTAGTGAATTATATGCAAGTGGATGGTGTTAAATTTATTGCATCATCTCTTAATTATTAATTTTAGTCATTTCTACCCTTTTTCCCAATAAATAAAAGGTTTAGTAGTAGTTTCAAGGTGAAGCATCAAGGGAACTAGTCTTATATAGAGTTTCACCTCATTGATTAAGCCACCCACAATTCATGCTATCAGCTAGATGAGAAAGATTGAACAATCTCCTCAAGGGTACAATTTAGTGTGATAATAGGTCCCATTTCCTCATCCGTCTTCTTTGAGAACCTTGTTAATAAGAATGGAGAACATGGGGGAAGTAATGTAGGTTGAGATCAATGATTTTACTATTATATTAAATCCAAATCTATAAAGGACATTGTCTAAGAACCTCCAAGAAACCCCATCATAATATTTATTCATGTATAATTTTAGGAACATGCTTTATCTTGAAGAATTAGTCCTAAAATGAATAGTTTCCTAAGAAAAAATAATTTAGTTAGTAATTTATATCCCAAATGTAAATACATCTAGATGCTCAGTTATAATATTATATAGGAGGGGATGAATCCACAAAACAATTTTTTTGGTGTAGATTTTGTAAAAGGTTATACAAAGGTTAATAGGTCTAAATACTTTCAATTGGTTGGCCCCCACTTTCTTGGGAATAATAACTAATAATGTGTTAGTCAATTCCCTGAGAATAGTTCCATCATTGAAAATAGCAGACACTATTTTCACCACCTTAGATAAGATAATCTCCCAATTTTTTTGAAATAAGAAATGGAAAACCCATTTAGACATGGGGATTTGTCCCCTTACATGGATAAAACAACATATTTCACCTCTTGTAGAGAAGGAGGTTTGAGCATAGTTGAATTTTTTGCCTAAATTATGACCTTAAAGATGATGCCTAATATCTATTATTATTTAATAGGGTTTGAGAAGGTGTTTTTGGATGGAATATTATTGAAGTAGAGGATGATATCATCTTCCATATCAGCTTATTATTTACACATCCTCCCATCTTCTTTCACTAGTTCACTGATTCTATTTGTATTTATATTTTTACATGTCGATTGATGGAATAAATTTATTTTTTTATCCCTTATTTTATATACATACATTTAGGATTTTGTCTTAGAAAAAACTCTTTATTTGCTTCTAGGTGCTAAGTATGTGATTTTACTTTTTGAGGGATTATTCATTTAACCCATTCATATTGACTAATTCCCCAATCTTTTGCATTTCTTCCTTAATGTTTTTATTCTATGTCAAATATGTTCCAAAGCACATTTTTATTCCAAATTTTTAGTTTTTACTTAATTTTCTTAAGATTCTTGTCTAGAATAAACATGTTAGACCTAGAGAATGGTTATTTCCAACATTATTTGAGAGATTCAAGGAAATCCAAATGATAAGTCCACATCTTTTCAAATCTAAATAGTTGGTTCTTAATTATTAGATATTTTTTCTCTATAAAACACTATCAAATTATGATCAAACCCAATCGAGGGAAGGGAAATCAAAGATATGTTAAATCATATGTCTTAGTTAAGGGAAATAAGGAATTTATCTAGCCTTACTTGAATTATATTATCCATGATTCTTCTATTGGACTAGGTGTATGGATTACCCATTAATTCCACATCTACCAGTCGAGCTTCATAAATTAAGTCATTCAGATCAGACAAACTTTCATTAAAGTCCTATAAACCACCTTTCTTTCCATAGGGGAGAGAGGGGAGTTGAAATCCCTTGTAACTATCCAATTCTATTTCTCACAACTCTTTTTAAACTCTTTTAATTCCATACATATATTTTTTCTTCATTTCCCATAGTTAAGAGCATATATTGTGGATAAAATCCATTCAAGCTTGCTTGTGTTACCCCTAAATAGAATAACTATGTGATTATTTTTCTTGGTCAAAGATACCCCCCAAGAATCTAGGGTTTTTAAAAGACTGTTAAACCTACAGAAGCCCTATTAAAACTATAACCTATATTGTTATCTTTGTTCCATATTTTCTCACTAATTTGATTAAGACTTTCTTCTAACATTTTAGACTCGTATAAAATAAAAATCTATGGATTATGATTCTTTCTTATATTTATAAATAATATCTATTTTCTAGGGGAATTTAACCCTTAAATATTCCAAGATATTATCTTCATTTTTTGATATTAGGGAAGTGTTTTTTGAGGGTCCTTTAGATACCCTTTACCACTTTTTTAGTCATTTCATTCTTCTTAGATTTTTGTCATGTCCCCTTTTTAGTTGACATGTTCTGAGTTCATGGTTAGCCTATTATGCGATCCTCGTAGGCTGATAAGATGATTAGAGGGTCTTGATGGAGATTGGAGGGGCTTCGTTTAGCAGAGTTTTTCTACATTTGGTTTTCATTCAGGGTCTTTCAGACACTTTTGGCCTGAGCTCCTAATTTTTAGGGATATTTGATATAAAACGGAGCACCTTTATTTTGATATGGTCATGTGCAGAATCACTCCCTGATTCACTAGCTTTGATCGGTTCGAGGATCCGACATGTATTGAGGGAAATATTAATATTTGATTGATTTAATCAAATATTAATTATTTAGCCTATTTTTAATTAGAAACCCTAATTAGGGCAAGCATATCTTTTTGAGGGTATAAGGGTTTCTCATGGAGGCCATTGTTGATTAGCCATTGATTATTGATTTTGATTTCTGAAGAATTATTCTGTGAAGACTGAGCCTAGGGTTCCAGGATTCCATTTGCATTGGAGAATGTTCCCTCTTCAGTGTGTGAAATTAAGAGGCTATGGAATATCAGCTGATCTATTGCCAAATTGAGAGATAGCTTCATCTAGAAGTTATCACAAAATTTATAGGGTTGAGAGATAACTTCACACAAAAGTTATTACAGATATTCCAGGTATTTATTTATTTATGTTTTGATTTAATAAATTATACAGCTAGAGATCTTCTATGCTAGAAACATATATTTTCAGATCAGGGGTTGAAAATAGGCAAGTTGTGCCCAATTTGGCAGCCGTACGAAGTCCGTACAGGTCCGTACAGATACACTATCTACCAACGACGGCAGTATTACCGACGACGACAGTATTATCTACCGACGACGGTAGTATTACCGATGACGGCAATATTTTCTACCGACGATGGCAGTATTATTGACGACGGCAGTATTAGCCACTGACAGCGGCAGTATTACCGATGACGGTGACTGTGTTTTTTCACAGCAACCTGAGCCGTTCCAGAATTCAATTTGCACTTCCAAATTTGCAAAGCCAGGGTTTCCAAGACTATATTTCACATTTATATGCATAAGAGAGGACTGCAATTGTAATAGTTTAGAAGGACAAGTGATAAGATTTGTGATTTACTATTGAAAGACTATATTATTGTTATCATTCTAAATTTATTCAACAGAAATTATATCTTTGTTCAGAGTTTTTTGTGTTGCTATATTTCTTATTTGGAGGGGATATTACAGTGGTATCAGAGCTAAATCTTGCCAGCCTGAGGGTGTATAGATCTTATGCAGCCACAAGAGTTGGGACCACACAAGTATAAGACACGCAGCAGAGCCTTGCTTGAAGGTACCCAGGTGCTAGATCAGCTACCGATCATCATGAGTGACAGACGTGAGGGCAGCCCACCCAGGGGCCACAGGTATGATGCTAAACAGGGCACCAGAGAATTTCACCGTGCTATGATGACAAGCCAATAGCAGATGAATCAGACACTATAGGCACTTATGACTATGATAAGGGATATGAATGCGCCTGATGGACAGAATGGGGGCCAAAGAGATGACATGAGTGCTACGGTTAATCAGAGACCACAACAAACTCACTCCAAAATAGCTGATAGACCTACCCGTCCTACATTTGTTTAAGAAGAACCAGAGGCACCAGCAGAGGAGGCAGGGAATAACCCATTTGCAGATGTTTACATGGCTGCAAACGATGAGTGGGACTTCTTACCTCCTCATGTTCAAGAGCGGACAACCTTTGACCATTTTGTCAATCTTAGGAGAGAGCACTACAGATTGGTTAGACAAGATAGGAGGCCTAGAGTTTAGTTTGGTGAGCTGAAGAAGGCTACTGGTAAGCTTTCTTTGACTACTTTTGACGGCAGCGGCAAGATGACAGCTCAAGCTTGGGTTCATAAGCTTGACACCTTTTTGGCATTGAGACCAATGTTAGAGATAGAGGCCATCAAATACGCCACTTTGCACTTGGATGGAGTAGCACATGATTGGTGGTACCATGGTATGGTAACACTTCAGCATAATCAGGTAATAGAGTACCAGGACTTTGTGGATAGATTGGTTGAGTGGTTTGACAGGAAAGATCCTAAGGTTTACTTTTGAGATCTGGCACAGTTGAGACAAATAGGTAACTTAGAGTCCTTCATTGGTGAGTTTCAGAGATTGGCAGTCATGGTGCCCAATATTTCAGAGCGTAGATTGGTAGTTCTCTTCATAGATGGATTGACAGAGCCATTGAGAGGTTGGATCAAAGCCTTAGATCCTCCTTCTTTACAGGTAGCTATGAAGAAGGCACGGAGTATGGAGATGGCAGCCCCATCCAATAAATTTAACTCTAGAGGTGCTTCTTCATCTAGAGACCATAAACACTCCCACGGGGATATAGAGAGACTGGATTTTAACATAGATAAATCTGGGGTTAAAAATGATTCACAGGCCAATCCAGCAGCACCACCTTTGGATCGTGAGGCACTTAATGATCTATGCAGGAAGAAGCTTTGCTTCTACTGCAAAGGTCCATATGATATCCACCACGATTGTCCTTTGAGGCCTAAGGGCAAGGCGAATTGTATGATGTGGGTATATTACGAGGATTCAGATTCTGAGGATTTCGAACAGCAGAATAGTTCTGAGTGGGTAGAGGCTTCAGGGCCTAATGTAGAGGCAGAGTTAGAGCTTCACCTACAGGAGGCACGCATATCCAACATTTAGTCAGATGAGTCATTCAGACTCCATGGAGTTTTGGCAAGGCAGAAGGTTATCACCCTTCTTGATACTGGAGCCACACATAATTTCATAGATGCTAGATTTGTGGAGAAGCGTGGACTCACTACCATAGATTTTGAGGGCATCAGTGTTAAGGTAGTTGATGGTCACACTCTTAAGTGTGAGCGTATGATTAGGGACCTCCCATTGTGCTTGAATAACTATGAGTTCAAGGCTGATTATTATGTGGTAAACATGGGGGATATAGACTTAGTCTTGGGTATGAAGTGGCTTCATTCATTTGAGGAAGTTACTCTTCATCTCAAGGACATGGAGGTTCTCTTTAATGTTGATGGAACGACACATATTCTTAAGGCAATACGGGGCAACAGCTTTAGATATATGTTTTTTCATCGGATGGAGGTACCTATACCACATGACATGATAGAGGGCGATGACGAGTGCACATTGGCACCAACACAAGAGAGGTATGAGGACGAGCTTGGTCTTGAGGTGAGTCCAGTTCAGGAGTTGTCACATGTGGTGAGGACTCAACTTTCTGTTACAGTAGGGTCATAGGTTGATGATGATATGACTATTTCTAGCCTTTAAAATCCAATTTTAGATATTATTCAGGTAAGGAGTTTGCTTGCTGATTTTCATTTATGGATTGGATGTTGGGGTGCTTATCTTAGTACTAGAGATGATGTGATGCCATTACATGAGAGTTGGGATGGACATGGCATGGGGTCCGAGTTAATTGACAGTGGTGGAGATCCTAACTACATTTCAGATCCAGGTGGATTGATTGATTTGTCATTTAGTGATTGCTTGAGGGCAAGCAATTCCAGGAGGGGTGGATTGTCATGTCCCCTTTTTAGTTGACATGTTCTGAGTTCATGGTTAGCCTATTATGCGATCCTCGTAGGCTGATAAGATGATTAAAGGGTCTTGATGGAGATTGGAGGGGCTTCGTTTAGCAGAGTTTTTCTACATTTGGTTTTCATTCGGGCTCTTTCAGACACTTTTGGCCTGAGCTCCTACTTTTTAGGGATATTTGATATACAACGGAGCGCCTTTATTTTGATATGGTCATGTGCGGAATCACTCCCTGATTCACTAGCTTCGATCGGTTCGAGGATCCAACATGTATTGAGGGAAATATTAATATTTGATTGATTTAATCAAATATTAATTATTTAGCCTATTTTTAATTAGAAACCCTAATTCTAATTTAAGAAACCCTAATTACGGCAAGCATATATTTTTGAGGGTATAAGGGTTTCTCATGGAGGCCATTGTTGATTAGCCATTGATTATTGATTTTGATTTCTAAAGAATTCTTTTGTGAAGACTGAGCCTAGGGTTCCAGGGTTCCATTTGCATTGGAGAACATTCCCTCTTCAGTGTGTGCAATTAAGAGGCTGTGGAATATCAGCTAATTTATTGCCAAATTGAGAGATAGCTTCATCCAGAAGTTATCACAAAATTTACAAGGTTGAGAGATAACTTCACACAGAAGTTATTACAGATATTCTAGGTATTTATTTATTTATGTTTTGATTCAATAAATTATACAGCTAGAGATCTTCTATGCTAGAAACATATATTTTCAGATCAGGGGTTGAAAACAAGCAAGTTGTGCCCAATTTGGCAGCCGCACAAAGTCCGTACAGGTCCGTACAGATACACTATCTACCAACGATGATAGTATTAATGACGATGATATTATTATCTACCGACGATGGCAATATTTTCTATCGACGATGATAGTATTACCGATGACGGCAGTATTTGCCACCGACAGCGGCAGTATTACCGACGACGGTGACTGTGTTTTTTCACAGCAACCCGAGCCGTTCCAAAATTCAATTTGCACTTCCAAATTTGCAAAGCTAGGGTTTCCAAGACTATATTTCACATTTATATGCATAAGAGAGGACTGCAATTATAATAGTTTAGAAGGACAGGTGATAAGATTTGTGATTTACTATTGAAAGACTATATTATTGTTATCATTCTGAATTTATTCAATAGAAATTATATCTTTGTTCAGAGTTTTTTGTGTTGCTATATTTCCTATTTGGAGGGGATATTACAATTTTTTATTGGACAACCTACATGATAATTTATCTTCTTTCCCCACTTCAACCTTCTTATTTCCACTTTTAGTGTTAGTTTGAGTCCATTTCCCTTTTTCTTTCACTTTTTCCTATTATTTGATATTGGAAGAGGAGTATTATCTAAACTCCTTGATTTTATCCTTATCACCTTCCCCTAATCTAGGAGATAAACCTTTTATCTTAGTTTCTTCCAATTTAGTGGGTATATCTTTGTTTTCTAGAATTAGTCTAGGAGACTTTTGTATGGTTGGACTCTTTTATGATCTATCTTCATTAAGGACATTCATGTTTTTCTCAATTTATAAATTTAACAAAGAGCATGATTTCTTAAGGATTATTTTTTCAAAGAGATATAGAACCTCAATTGAGTCCCCACTCAACTATCTACTCTTTTCCTTAGGAGTGCTGAAATCCTCCTCCAAAATTTTGGCCTCCTCCCTTTTGAGGTCTAAGGTTTTTTTTATAGGGTGTCTAATTGTGCCCCTTTTTTAGGGATGTTTAGTTTATAAAGTCATGACACTCAATTCTCATATTTTTCATTCTTTTTTTAGATTGAAATTGGTGTTTGGGTCATTCACCTGTATTAATAGCCTCTAAGGTATCTAAATTTGATATATGGATTAACCTCTTCATGATTTCCTCCAATGGGATAGGGTCTTGATCAGAATGATTGAATGTGCCTTTATTTTTCCACTAGGGATTTTAAACCTATGGGACTTATTTTTTATTAGGGAATCATTTTATTGAATAAATCAAAATGTGATTATTCTTACATATTTTGGCATTCCTCTAGTATTCAATAACTCGTGTCCAATCCCCATATTTTGACTTGATCTTGATGGAATACTGTAAAGGTTTGTTTATCTGAATGAAGATGCTAAATCTAGTATTCACCATTCTCTTTCTATATTTAACTACTGAGTATATGGAAATGGGTTTTCCTAGGGCATTTTAAATTCCTAAAATGACCTCTATCTCCCAATATTCTAATATAAGTTATAGTAAGTTCACCCACATGGGGATGTCCTCTAAAGATGAGATGTTTGAATTGAGATCTAATTTCTATATTCTAAGGCTAAGATTAGATTTTACCATAAACCAAGACTCTCCTATCAGAACTATGATATACTTTTTTGGGTTTGTGAAGTTGACTAAAAATAAATATTTTGTGAAAGCCACAAATTCTAATTAGCCTTTGGGCTTCCATTTATGACTAGATTACTCCCTAAAAGTGTCAATATTCTTCCTAAATCCATTATATAAGGCCATAAGAGAGTTACCAAGTTTGTAATTTATTTTTTCAATAATAGTGTCTAGGAAATTTAGGTATACGTCATCATTATCCATTGTGGGGTCCAAGGAGAAGTCTGTTAGTTCATATTTCATTTGTCATTTTCCCAATAGTATATCTAACCATGATAAGGGAGATTTTGGGGTGTTGCATGTGAAGCCTATTATTCCCCTCCATGGGACCCTTTCTTGAAAAACCTCCATGATTATTAAGTCTCAGACTCATGGGCTTGTTTTCTCCACATCCCTTATATACTTGTCTTTGACCTCTCCCTCTAGTGAATCTTTTGATTCCCTTGTTATAGATTGTAGGTCCACATTTTCATTCCTATTACCATGTTTGAAATTTGAATCTCCCTTCATATTTTATCCAACACTATTCCACCTTTATTCTACCATCCATTGATCTCACTTACTATTTTTACTAAACTAAATGTGTTTACTACATAATATTTGAGACTTGATTAATAAAAACCAACTACAAATAAAAGGATATAAAAATAATCTAAAATAATTGGTTGCTCAACTAAATTAGCATTTTAAAGTATTTACCAACCATATTATAAATAATGTTACTTGAAATAGTAAAACCAAGACTATGTTCATATGATAAATCAAAAAAAATCTTCACCAATTTTTAATTCTCTTTTTTTATATAGGTTCATAGGCATGCTCACATAATCATATATGAATATTCCACTACTTACATTACACAAGCATGAGATATCATAAGAAAATAATAATGGACCACTATTTATATGGTTTTCCATTGATACATATTTGAGATTTAAAAAAGGAATAATGGTTGATAATGGTTCAAATTAAAACATTTGTATGTAATGTAGTTTATTACTAATCATGGATACACTTAGAAAAATTTATATGGTACAACTACCATTATTAAAGGATTGAAAATCTTATTCAATGTTAGCATATTTTACATTGTACCATTAAAACCTTTAGGTTAATACAATTTGAGTAAAAAACATACAAGAATTCACCCATGGATGTAATGGGTTGCTTTCAATACCCTCATGAATTAATCAATTGTAGATATAAGGAGGGATAAATATATGACAAACACATTACAATTGATCACAATGCATAAGTAAGTAAAAGAGATTACAATAATATTATTTGAATATATACAATAACTTGGAAAAAATAAAACTATTAACTTATTCATGAATATATATCTTCAAAAAAAATATGGGTCATCGCCTTACTACTTCTTAAGAGTATTTATAACTCACTTACCCATCTACCCACTATACATTTAATTAATGGAATTATATTCTATGAATATTCCCTTATCATAAACTGCTAAATATTATATTAATAAACTTTAACAAATCCCACACAATATATAAAGTATGCAAAAATCAATATTAATTTCATCTTAACACATTCCCATGACTATTATGAGCATAGGTTCAAAAGGTTTAAACCTATAAGGTTGATAAGATACGCTTATCATAAACCCAAGAGAAAATCTCAATCAAGTTAGGTTGGGGTAAGGAGAAGGAGAGTTGGTTGATCAACCCTCTCCAACGAGCCATAAAGTTAGTAATTGACTCATTTTAACATAGAACATACCATTTACCTATTAGTGGGATTTGAACTCAGATGAAACTATCACACACCACAAATAAATCCACAAATCGTGTCATTTATCTATTAGAAATATCACATACCAAAAATAAGTCCAAAAAACATACCATTTCCCTATTAATGGGATTTGAACTCAGACCAAAATATCATACACCATAAGTCTACACTAAAACACGAAACCAAATTGCTTCTTAAAACAGAAATTATTATAACTTCTCTGAAATTTTTAAGCTTGCCTAATGGAATATAGGTCAGTGATAGAAAATTTCTTAGAAATATTTATAGAGAAATGGTCCAAGAATGTTTGGGCTAGTTGGGCAAAAGAGAAGAGTGAGTGCTTGGTAATGGCACTATACCAATCTAATGCGGGTCTAACTAGGGACATGGGGAAAGTCTAGAGAAGAAGAGTGTCATCATAATAAATCAAATAACATGAATGCATAAATGATATAAGATGCTATTAGTGATTTTATTTGATTTAGAATTTATTAAATTTTGAAAGTTCCCATTGTGTGGGGTATGGTCAGATTATGATAAAAGGGTAGATTGGCTCATTACAAATCTGGTCATATGAAAAGAGATTATGGGCACTAGAAATGGATGACTCTAGATTGGTCATCTTTTCCATCAAAATCTTGATAAGACCAATTTGTGATGGTGCACCCACATAATTATAATCTATATTTTGTTGGGGTTGTGAAGGTACAACAAATGGGTAACTACTAGAGGGTTGGGAAGATGCCATGTATTGGTAAGTGGGCATGGAAGGTTGGGAAAATGCCACATATTGGTAAGTGGGAATAGAAGGTTGGGAAGATGCCACATATTGGTAAGTGGGCATGGAAATTTGGGAAGAAGGTGGAGGTATATACCCTTATGAGTTTGGGATATACCCCAGGTTTGGTGGACTAGACATTGGTTGGGTAAGAGGCATGGTTGGGTTGGTGGGTTGAAGGTGGGTAGTTACCTTAGTGATAATGGGTGGGAGCATAAAGGGTATGGATACTAATAAATTTTGGAAAGGGTGGAAGATATTGGGTTGTGAATGGAAAGTGGTAAGGAAGCAATGATAATTGAAGATACCCTAATGGTAAGTGGTGTATGGGTTGCCAAAGGTTGAGTTATTCCTACATTGGAAGGGTTGGTGATAGGTTTGGTAGGGGTATAAGGATCTTGGATATTAGTTGGTGGAAGGTATTGGTGTTGTGTGGTGGTATTTTAAGGGTTATTGGTGGAGGAATAGGCTTGGGTTACCATAGGTTGGGTGGAGATAGTAGCAATCGAGCTCTCACACATAAGGTAAGTTGGCATGCCATAAGGAGCTTTAATAGAGGAAACTGAAGCAGAGGTATGGTTAGTCATGGTATAAAGGTAGTGTTGGAGAGCCATGGGATTATTTTCAACACGGGTGGTGAAATCCATATCTCCTCAAATAAAGGACCGAGGTACATTAGGACTTATATAATGGTTGAGGGAACTCTCTGCATCTAGAGTGTGCTCCATGGATGAGGAAGAAAAAGATGGGTAGTTTGGAGATGGATATTTGTTTTCTTGGTTTATAACTTGTTGTCTTTCTAAAATCATGCAAATAAAGATGAAATAAGGGTGTAAGTGATCTCATACAGTCAAAAAGAGGAAAAAAATAATAAAAGATTCAATGAGAAAATATACACTAACAATACGTTTAATTCCTAGAAATCTTTTTATCTCTCTTTAGGCTTATGCCTCAATTTAAGAAGTTATGATACTAAAATTGGGCTTGTATAATGGGAACTATAAAAAGAATTCTAAATATGGTTTTAGGTTGTTTAAGGCTCTCAAAAATATATATTAGAATTTGGTACATGGCTTGATATTGGGGCCTACCACCTTACTTCACACACCACAGTGATAAGGTTATCAGGTGCTTATCCAAAACATACTAAATTGATAGAGTTTATACTCAGTTAATGAAGTGAGTTCTGGTTTCTCCCCTTGGTAGTGAAGTTCAACTGGGATAGCCAAGGGAAAGGTTACTACTAG
Source organism: Torreya grandis (assembly GCA_037957365.1). Classification (NCBI taxonomy): domain Eukaryota; kingdom Viridiplantae; phylum Streptophyta; class Pinopsida; order Cupressales; family Taxaceae; genus Torreya; species Torreya grandis. The sequence continues at coordinate 849,996 of JARHVA010000747.1, forward strand.
GTGATGAAATCCTAATCGGGCCTTATGTCAGTGTTTGATGTTTGATTGGAAAGATTGATTTGGTATTTTGTGTGTGATAATAAGTGATTTTCTACAATAAATTTCACCATTTAATTTAAACTATGTAAACTAAACAAGTAATCAAGCAATGGATGCAAGTTATTTTTAAACCCAAAGGAAAATTTTGATTTCTTTTCAATGAGTATAAGAACAACTATGATGCACCTAGATGTAGTATGAAAATACAAGTCCTAATCCTAGGATGAGTGTTTTTTGATTTTTATGAATGAAGGAAAAAATGATTTTTTTTTACTTTTTCTAAGAATTCAAAGAAGACTAAAACTTGCTTTGGAAAAGAAGAATTTGAAAACTATAATTTTCAATAAAGAAATGAAAAAAAGAATGTTTAATTTTTAGAAATGAAATTTGAAAATGGATGAAAACTTCACTAAGGCAACTAAATGTCCTAAGAAACTATGAACCCAATAAAAATTATAGGGTCCCACTAGGCATGCTAGAATGTTTCACTATTTTTTCCATGTTTATTTTATTTTCTATAAACGAATAAGAAACTTAAAAGAGGGGTATGGTTTAAAATAACCTGGATTTCATTATGCATTCATGACCCAGTTGATTATAGATAAATCCTCTTTGGATTAGGAGGATGACCTACAAATAAAAGAGAAACTAGACAAGGGTGGATTAGAAAGATAGATGAGTGGATTGCTTAGTGAAAGCTAGATCCAAGAAACAATAGACTTATTTGGAGGCTATCAATCCAATCTTTAAACAAATTAAGTTTTGGAAAGTAGAAATATATGCTTGCATGGAGTAATAGAAAGTACTACAACTTAATGAAATTAATGATTTTGAATAGAAATGAATGATTTTAATCAAAAGAGAAATAAATTGTTAAAAACTAATGCTAAACTATTCAAACCTAATTCAAAAAATATTTTAAACCATGTGGTGTGATAGAAATTAAAAAACTAGAATTTCGCTAAGGGATGTTAAGTGGAAATAACTTACGATTTTTTGGAAAATAAATCACACAATGACTAATGTAGGTCATTGTGCAACTAATATCGGTTAAGGTAACTAATGATGGTTAGGTGATGACTGATGCTAGTTAGAGGTGGCCAATGTTAGTCCTTATCAATTCTGGTTTGGGATAAAATGGATTTTGGGTTGGCTTATAGGAGGGATTTATAGGTTTTTCCTAGATTGGCTATTGGTCATGAGGTTGGAATAAGTTCCCATATGTATAAAACTTAGGAGTTAGATATTTATGTAATTGGGAGTGGTCTTTGGGTGCTTGGTAGAAGATGGAGTGTTTGGAGTTGTATAACTTTAAAATAAAGGGGAATATGGGAGAGATGGGGAAATGGCCGTAAGAAATAAAACCACTAAAACTAATAATTGAACTTGATGTAAGTGAAAATATACTTATCTATAGATTTTTATGGATTGGAGAAGTCCTTAGGTTGGGTGAAAGTTGTTTGGGATCCTAGAGTAATATGGATAGAGTAATGGTGCTTGAGCTCTTCATGGTGAGTTGATGGGGCACTTTGATGTCTCTAGTCTAGTTTGATGGTTCACCTTGGATATTTGATTATCTTGAGAGCTAAGTTTTTCACATAAAAATATGTTTCAACCTCCTAAAGTAGGTTCTTAGGCTACATTAATTAGTTGGTGTTAGTCTTGGTTAATCATCATCAATCGAGGGGTGACTAATATTAGTCAGGGAGAATAAGTCCAAACTTGATAAATTTAGTTGTTTGTACTTAAGGTTGGTAATGAAGACCAATGGAAATGGTCTGAGGTTATTTAAATGAGCATTGGTATGCATGAGGAATAAGTCTAGGAGGTTAGGGTATTAAATGCATATGTGGGAAATAGTCATAAGGCTAGGTGTCAATTAATTAGCCATAGGTTTGGGTATGGAGGTGTAAATAGTCTTATTTAATTTAATTAAGCAATTACATTATCCAAAATAGGGTAAATGGGTGTGTTATATGGTTTTAATAATTAATCCTAACCCAAAAGGGTTAAGGGGTGTTTTACGATGACTAGAACCATGCAATTTTCTAGTGTATACACTTGAGCCTAAAAGGCATAACTTTGTATGTAAAATATCCCCACTCAGTAGAAAAAATAGTCTTAGACCTATCCTTATCTATGATCAATATATGATGATATCCACTAAACCCTCCATTAATAATCACACCTCATGTCCTAAGACTACCTCTAATACTTCATCTGTAAATGGGATAGGAAATAGATCATTGACACATGCATCATTCAAAATGCGGTAGTTACCACACAATATAATTTCTCCCATTTTATTGTGTTTCACTACCATAAGACTTACCTAGTACGGCTTTTACAATGGGTAAATTATTCCTACATATTGCATCTTATCTAGCTTAACCTTAACTTTAAAGTTCATTTTAGTATTTAACTTATATGGTCACTTATTTATAGGTAGTGCACACTCTTTTAGTTCAATATGCATTTATCATAATGGTCGATCTACCCCTCATACTTCTAAAAATTTGGTTGGGAATACATCATAGTAATCTCTTAAAATTTTCATGGCTTATGAGACTTCTGTTGCGGTATAGTAGTCCCCAATGTGTGCTAGTTTAGGAACCTACTTACTTCCAATATTCCCAACATACTAATTGAGTGGTTCTTGATAGATGTGTAATTTTTATTCAAAAATTGAATATCATAGCATTATCTATCCTTACTTTTCTAAAATCTTGATATTTCATATCTTTTCCTCTTTGATATGTTCTACAGTGAGATCTTTGAGTGACTCAACATCCCATTCTGGTTCAAACAAGTCATCAAGATCTAGATCACCATCACTATTATAAGATTTTGTTTCTTTCTCATCATCATTTATTTAGTGGCACAGATGCACAATAGACTACTCTTTCATCTTGACAGCTTTATACCTTTGTAAATCTATGTTCAGATCATGGGCTGCATTTTGGTGTGTAAAAGACTAAATGGCGGTGCTTAGGTCTTATGCATACCCATGACATATAAATTGTTTTATTTTTAGAAATGCATTATGTACCAAAGGATTATCATCCTCAAACACAAATGTTTATATGAAATCACTCTGCACATGTTCCAAATACTTTATTTCCCTCGTGTGTTCCTAATGCATATACCAAGTTAATGGAAGGGGAACTAGCATATAATGGAAAATATGAACCCAATATTTTGAGGTCATGATTTATAAATTCCATAATTCAACACATCTATGTATGTGTAATTCAGGTCATTTACCCTCTTGAAAAAGAGGCCAATTTATTTTGACTATTTGTAGTAGCTAAAACTTGTTAATCATTAGTTTACAAGCATCATCCTAGGAAAGCTGATGAATACTATGAATTGCTTACCATGTATCAATAATCCCTTTTAATTCATAATTCAAAACACTCACCCTCTAATCGATTGTAGGCACATGGACTTGTAATCATTAAATAAACTATGTTGTATCCTTCAGTGTAAAGTATTGAGGTAGTTGTTGTTCATGTGAAAAGATCATTCTCATTGGGCCTAATTTAGAAGATGTGTGTATGAATCCCCACTTACAAACAAATATTTTTACCATGGTAAAGTACCTTCTTTGGTGGGCTCTAAATAACCCTACACATGGGTTTCTGTTTGATATAAAAACTATATTTCATATTGAATAGGAGATTTCATAGACATAGAATTACAATCTTTCATCTCAATTTGAGGAATCAGTAGCTAGGTGATCAATGGTTTAGGATTCAATAGGTCAAAAGTCTTGAGTTTATCAATAAGTAAAGACTATAACCAAGGTTTATCCTTTTCATAAATAAAATTACATTCAACTTCTCATAAAGCTTTTTGATTCTCCTCAACATTTACCTTTTATCTAGCTATTTTCTTGAAAAATGTAAGGATAATCAAGTTCTATTGGTATGATGTATGGTTTGTGCACCTTATTCAATGGAATTACTATGATTTTTTCCCCTTAATGATATTTTAGTTGATTATTTACAATATTGATAGTCATCTAACCATCATATGCCCATTTTTTCCTAATCAACATGGTATAATGTGTCTCATTTTTCTTCATATCAATGAGCTCAAAGTCACCTTATAGACTCAAATCTATGACTTTGATCTCAACATAATATAGACAACCAATATGTTCAACTCTCCCATAGTCTACTAGGCTAAGAACTACTATATTGTAGCTAAGTACTGGTTAGCCAATATTTTCCCACATAGTCTTTTGTATCATGTTGACCATGATTCTAAAGTAAAAAACAAAATTTGGCATCCCATAACCTATGATTTCAATATCCATTTGTGTATCCACATCCCGAGTCTTTTTAGTTTTTACATACCATACCAGCTTATCTATTTTCTATTGCACATGTTGTCCACATTCTAATAGATTATGTAATAGATTTGTGATGTTCTAAGAGATTTATTTATTACAAACTATGCTTAATAGTTTGAGTAAATGTGTTAAGGTAGTAACAACTCCATCTTGTCTCATTATAACATAATTTTAACTGTGCATCTATAGTCACAACATCTCATTTAGTGGTTTCATGATAATGTATATTTTTCAAAACCTACACAACCTCATACATCAATCCATTTCCAATAGATGGATCCACATATTTATCATACTTGACCTTCCAAATTCATTGATCCTATGGAATCTCAAGATTAGGTAATCCTTACTCTACATGTTGATTTCTAGTGAAAATGTTCTAAAATATGTCCTCCCTAGGTTATGAATTAACCATATTGACATTTCACATAGCCTTTTAGTTTCTCTATTTCTCCAATATTAGATAATATTTTATATCATGTCGATCTGACACTCTACAATATGTAAAATAGGACTGCCTCTATGGATTCCTCAAGAATTTTATTGCACATGATTATACTCTCCACATAAATAAAACTTCAACATAGGTCATTTGTAATTCTTTCCTCATACACCTTGATAACCATCATGATATCCACCCTTATAACTATAGCCACCATAATCCTATGATGCATTCCAAATTTGTTTATATTGAGTATTATCATAACCCCTATATTATTTTTGAGAACTATGTTGATTCCAATTGGATTATTAGTGTTGAGTCATCATAGGATTCCAAGGTGTTTTATATTGATATTACAGTGATGTTGGTGTCGAACCTAGTGAATATGAAGTCCATATAGCTAGACCAGGAGGTTTGGTATTATGGTGAGTTCATAATCCACTACAAACCTATTTGGTGCACACCAATCATATTGACCTCTTGGCCTAGGATCACTTGTTTCACTGTATACACCTACTACACAAAAAATATGAAAACATTCTTTATGATATCTACTTTCAACTCATGTAAAGATTTGCAATTCTTCTCATCATGGTTTGGGTATTTTCATAAATTACAATATGATTTTTATGGGTTATTTACATATTATTGTAATAGATAACACTATGATGTTGTATGTCCTACTACTCTACATATCTCATAGAATTTTGTTTTGACTTTGGGACAATCATTATGGTGATGCCCTTCCTTGCCACATTTCATGCACCATATTATTAACTTGGGTTTATCTCCTTCATGATATTGTTACATTATTTTCATGAAGGATTGTAAGGTGTTATCAATCTTAGGGATGGATACTAAAGCTTCTCCATAGTCTTTAATCCATTCCACCCTAATAGCAATAGCTCAAGCATTTGCTTTAGTATCAAACTAGATTCTTGTTTGTAGTATTTCTATTAAATATGCATCCTTATTCTTATCTGGAAGAGAAAATTCAACCCTATTCATGACATATAAATATATATGATCATAGTCATGCATTATTTCTCATATCCTCTATTGAATTTATTTTAGATCCTATATGATATGACTTGCACAATTCTTAATTCTGAACTCTGTGACAAGCCATTCTTTCACATCTTTTAGAGAATCTTGATTAATATCTCTATGATTTATAAATTCTAAATCTCTTCCATTCAATTCCCTAATCAATTTGAACTTCATTAATTATTCATTAGTAAAAATTTTGGCTTGCCATTTCATTTGATAGGTGAGTAAATACTATTCAAGGTTTTTGGACCCATCATACTATGCTAGATTTATAAAAGCTCCCAAATGAGCCATATTTGGATTATAAAATAATATTTAAAAAAAAAAAAGATAACTATAGTAATTAGTAGCTATGATCCTTATGTTATTATCCATGGGCTTAAAGAATTTACCTATGAACTTTTTGTCTAATATAAACCTTGATTTCCTATGTTTTCTACTTCATGTAATTCATTTCTAATTAAACCTATGGCTTTCAAAGATTTGTAAGTCAATGTTGTCTCAATTTATGTTCCCCATCTATAATTTGTTTTTGAAAAATGGTTCTTCCCAACCATTTCCTTCTTGATCCTTTTTTAGGAACTACTTCTAATATTAGAACTATTGGGCTATGGGGATATGCACCTTTCTAGAGAATGATCTTTATCTACAATATCTTATCTCTAAAGGTTTGAACTTAAAATTTCTGTGTGACTTTGTCCTATCTATCCACTTAATAATTTTTTTAATTCTTACTATAATACCCTTTTTTTTATATGCTAACTGCAATTAACTACTAGTTGTTATACTTCTATACTATTCTCATCCTCATCTTCACACATCTCATCCTTTTCTTACTCTTCTTCCCTCTCTTATCTTTATCAACATTCATCCACATATTTCATATCTTCTCTTCTCATCCTTAAATCATCATTACTTTTTTAGTACACATCATTTTTTCCTACTCATTCTTCTACTACTTTACTACTATTCCTACTTTGATTCACAAATACATGAGTACCTTTCAACTTATTCCATTTGTTCTATTATCATAGTTCCTATTTTGAATCCAAACTTTTCTACTAATTCTTCTTTTTTAGGATTCCATCTTGGATTTATGTCCAAGCTTTATCTTCTCATCTACTCATCATTCACTATCTAATCACACACATCCCCATAATGCTTGAATTAACTAATCCATACTGGTTAGAGTAGACACCATGGCCTTTTCTAAAACCAACATTTTCACAAGAGTAGGTATTCATTGCAAAAAATTCCCTCTAATTTATCTAATAAATAAATATTTTGCAACCTCAAAAGCTATATATCAATATACTACAAATTTAGTATGTATCCATCAAAAGTAGTAAGAAACCAATGGTCTATTACTCATGTCTAATTAGTTTCCAGCCTCTACAGTCAGTCTACCTTCTCTTTAGTCAAATTTATAATTTCTATCATCTTGGGTTGAAAAAAATAATACTCTAGTCATTATAACCAATTAGCTAATAACCCTGGCAATTTGCACCAGAATATTCATATATTTCACCATAAATGTGTTCTTAAATAATATCTTTAACTATAAAAATAGTTCTCTTTGAATCTTCCTCTAAGAAGTTAATATTATCCAGCCCATCCATCTTTCTATATCACTCTATCTTAATAACCATCTTAGTATAACTTCCTCCAAATAATTGCCATGCTCATCACACCATTGTTAGTAGACACCATCGTTAGCAGAGGTTCCATGCTAAGGATGAGGATAGATGTGTGATAAACACATAGACACATACAAAATTACCAAGTAATGTGAAGGAAAAGAAAAAAAATACAAGATTTAAAGTAAATTTTTATCTTTTAATATCATGATAATGAAAGGAAACAATAATTTCAACTATATTCAGACCATTCAAAACAATTAAGAAAGGAAATAACCATAACTATACACAATATATCATATACAAGGAATAAATATAGAAACCATATAGGTAACCATAATAAGTAAATCTATATTGATCTATTTTGAATACATAACCCTTTCTTCTTACAACAATAACATATATAGATTCTTATAAGTCTATAACTTTATAGCTTCAATCTGAACTTGCTACCAAAAGGAGTCCCTTTGTCTTCCAATCTATTATAACTTATTGAGGGAAAGGACAAAATAAACTAACTTATGATAAAATGAGTACATCACGCATAGATGGAAAACAATTACACTTCATAGTTTTATAGTTCTTTTTCTTCTACTAACACATACCCATCCCCAAGGTCATTTACATATATTTCTCTTATAATTATTTTTGTAAATAATTATAGAAGTCATTCAAAAACTAAGACATATTCATAAAACAAGCACAAGAATACCTAAAGATACACAAAGCTATCATTTTAAACCCAAAAGTAGTATAATTGATATACATTCATGCAAGAGGTTTATTTAATCAAAAATACATTTGACCTCATTTAAATATCACATATTTAACAATAAATGTGAATTATAAAAGAATGGTTTCAATTAAAACTTAGTCATTGAGAAAACCTACAACTTGCCATAACTAGGTTTCAAATTTCCTTTGTAACCAAACCCAAAAATAAAACCTTAGTTTTATCTATCTATCAATAGATACACAAATATAAAACCATTTTAACAAGGGGTAGGATTCATATGTATTCAATTCTATGTATAGGCTAAGCCCATCCCCAAGGTTGATTACATATAATTCATTGTATTTATTTTAAATATAATAAAAATGTTTTAGTATTTTTCCATTCATTTTTATTAATAATTAAACTTTATAAAAATATAAATAATGCTACAAGGTTTGAAGGGATACCTATTATGGAAATTACACATCGTTGATCCAACAAAGTGGGAATTCCTTTTTGGCTAGGAAGGATTACCTACACACAAGAGGCAACTTGAACAAGATTGGATTAATAAGATAGATGAGTGGACTACTTGATTCTAGATTAGTTCTAAGAAGTGGTACACTTATTTAAGGGGATTTCAATCCACTATTTTATACAATCAAGTGGATAATGCAATAATATAAAATAGAACAAATCATATGATAATAAAGATTTGATATTGAAATGAAATAGATTAATCTATTTCATAGATGTTATCAAATCATTCATTCTAATAAACTATAGATAAATCTTCATATTCTTATATTACTTCTAATTATTCAATGAATATTTATAGAGTAGGGGCAAAGACAATTGCAAAATGTCCTAGCTCAAAGGAGATATCACTCTAATCTCTAAAGAGCAAGTGAGGGACTATGGGTAAGCCATATATGGAAACCCCATCATGTATAAAACTTGGTAATGTCATCTACAAATAGAGATTCATGATTTTAAGACCAAAAACATCAAATTGAAATTAAATATGAATATTGAACTAACTTAAAATTGTAGATAGAAAATAAAATCATAGGGATCGATGTCGATTATCTCAAAAATCGATATCGATTATGTAATCGATGTCGATTTATGTAATAATCTTCATTAATCCTAATAGTAGGGAAAGAAATCTCGAGATGGGGCCCTAAAGATGGGCTTTAAGGGATTCTAAATGGTTTTATGAATAGTTAATCATTATCTAACCAGACTAAGGGTGATAAATAGAATGTAATTAAATAGTCTAGGTATCAGAATACATTCAAATAAATAATATACTTACCCCTAAAATGCTTCAAATATTTTAGAGAATTATCATGTTGACAGGGATATTATTAAACTTTAAATGAGTGGTGATGGAATAAGATAGGTATGGTGTTTTTCTATAAGTGTTCTAGGATATTTTTTTTAGCATTCTAGTGTGTGAATTTAGGATCCTTTTGTTCTAAGGTGGTTTGAGTTTAAATCAACATCGATCCTAATAAGATTGATGATGATCATGGGGATTGGTATCGATCCAATCAAAGTTTACTAATTTCACTCAAACAAATCAAATTTATGAGATTAAAATTATTATAGGTTTTTTTAATGAAGTCTGAATATTGAGAAGTTGTTAAGATGCTAAAATAACTCATTTTAATACATTTGGGGAGATTTGACTAGATTTAGGGAGGGTTAATTAGTTACCTAGGTAGAAAGTAATTATCAAGACTAATTATGTGACATAAGATGGTAAAGGTAAAACTAAATTAATTAAAATAAAAATAATGGGGAAGGGGTAAGACACATATATTAATACTAATATAATAGTGTAAATTTGTGGTGTTTATATTTTCCCCTTTTTTTTAGAAGTTTGTGATAACCTATTGTGAGATAGAAACTAGGATGGGTCCAATGCCCCAAGTTTATGTGAGGAGGTATCCCCCCTTAGAATAGGAGATCTCAAAGGATGAAAAAGAGGGGAGGGTTTTGAAAATGAGGTGGAAATAGATAAGGTAGATATCAAATGACCATCCAAGATGCAAGGATAAGCATGAATTACAATGTTTCACTAACAAGATGTAGGATATCCAAATAGGAATGCCCCAAGGTAAAAAAGTAATGGATTGTAAAAACTATGAATAGGTGAGTTCAATCTAAGATAGTTAAAAGGGTAAAGGCTAGGATGGTATAACAAAATCATTAAGTGTGCTTGGTATGTGTGCGCTACCTAGAGATAGTTGCTCTCAAGATGAGGTACACTTTCAAGATCCACAAGGGATAGACTTTGAAATTAATGTAGACCTCTTAAAGGCTATGGGACCATTAGGGTGTTGAGAACACAACACAAAAATAAGTGGGGTGAATCAATGTGTAATAATAATTTAATTTCATAAATAAACTATTAATATAAAAACAAGTAAATGCATAACACATAATTTATGTGGAAAACCCTTAGTGGGGGAAACCACACTTAAAAGCCTACTTGGATCTATTATCCAAATCTATCCATAAGATAAATAAATATTTTTACAAAATTTATATAGGCACCAACCTACTTGGAGACACCAATCCCCAATGCCAAACACCAACTTAGATCTAGACATTGATCTCTTTGAATTGAAGCACCAAATTCACTAATAAGTACCAACTTAGTAAAAGACACTGATCTTTCTATTTTGAGACACTAATATCACTTAAAAAATTTCAACCTTCTCATTTTTGCTTTGTCAATAAATGATGGCACAATAAAATTTTGTTCTTCTACCTCTTTTCTCTTTTCTTCCTTTTCTTCTCTTTATATATGATAGAAGTAAATATTTCTACTTACTTTCTAACTCCCATTCATTTCTCTTTTATACCTCTTCATGCCTCTAAGAAAGGGTGTGATTTTTCACAAGGGATATGATCTCTTAAAATGTGGTTGGCCATCATTAATACATATCTAACTAAAAATTAAAAACATTTTATTGCTATTTGGACTTGTCAATTTTTATCTATTATACTAGGTGAGTCTGTAGCTGGTGACTAGGCAAGTTTGGAGCTATCGAGCAAGTCCAAACTACTAAGAGAGTTCATAGCTTTGGGAATGTTTTAAGCTACTAATCAACTTAAAATATTTAGGTGAGCCCAAATCTACTAAGCGATTCTAGATCTCTAGGTGAGTCCAAATATACTGAGCAAGTATAGAACTTTGGGTGAGTCTGAAGCTACTGAGTGAGTCCAAAGCTCTGGGCAAGTTTGAAACTACTGATCTAGTCCAAAGCTCTAGACAAGTCTAAACTACTGAGTGATTCTAAATATTTGCATGAGTTTGTATCTTTCCCTTCATTTTGAATTTAATGTCAATAACAATATTTTAACAATTTTCCCCTTTGTCATTAATGGTAGTCCTATATAAAAAATAGTACATGGAGTCCCCTTTATTATAGTTATCCTCCTTTGTTCCCCCTTTCTTTAATTCTCCCCATTTGACATCAATAACAAAGAGACATAATCACAATGTATATCACTAAAATATCCATGGAGTTACATAATACAATGATTAACTTCCCTTTAAACCATGCTTTTATTGATGGATTTAATGACTAGATAAAGTGTGGATCACTCCTGATTTCTACATTAGAAACTCAAAAGTTTGTTTTGGGAGGGTCTTTATGAAGATATATGCTATTTGTTCCTTAGTGGAAATATACTCCATCTTTACTTGCTGATCTACAACTTGTTCTCTTAGAAAATGATACTTGATGGAAATATGCTTAGTTTTTGAATGCATAACTAGAGTCTTAGAAATGTTTATTACACTTTTTTGTCACAAAAAATAGAAATTAGATTGACATACTCAATTATAAAATCACTCAAGTTTTTTTCATCAAAAATACCTATGTAAAACATGATCTTGTTGATATTTACTCAAATTAAACTATGGACAAGGAAACTGAGGGTTGTTTCTTACTCAACCATGACACAAGACTCTTTCCAAGAAAGAATGCATCTCCACTTGTGCTCTTTTTGTAATCAATGATACCTGCCCAATCTACATCAATATAAGCTATCAAAGTGAATTTATTTCCTCTTGGATACTACAAACCAATATCCATATTGATTTTGAGATACTTGAATATCCTTTTAACTACATGCAATTGTGTTTCTTTTGGTGTTGCCTAAAATCTAGCCACTAGACCTACTACCTACATGATATCTGGTCTTGATTTAGTAGTATACAATAGAATTCCAATCATTGATCTATACAAAGTTTGATTGAATTTTTTTGACTCATCATCTTTTCTCAACTTATACAATATTACCATTGGAGTACTTACTGATTTACAATTGTCCATATTGAGTTTATTCAACATTTCCTTAATCTATTTATTTTGAGAGATGAAGATTCCTTTACTTGACTGAGTAATTTACAATGCAAGGAAAAATGATAACTTTATTAACATAGACATTTCAAATTATTATTGCATTAACTTTAAATTTTTTTGAGACATCTTATCATTGTCTCTTCCAAAAATAATGTCATCAACATACATAATCAAAATTAACTAGTTCTCACCTTCGAACTTAATGTATATGTTACTATTAGCCACTCCTCTCTTAAAACCTTGATCAATAAAGTATCTATTGTCATGTCCCCTTTTTAGGTGACATGTTCTGAGTTCATGGTTAGCCTATTATGAGACCTTCGTAGGCTAATAGGATGGATAGAGGGTCATAATGGAGCTTGGCTTGACTTTGATTCACAAGATTTCTACATTTGATTTTCATTCAGGGTATTTCAGACACATTTGGCCTGAGCTCCTACTTTTTAGGGATATTTGATATGCAGCGGAGCGCCTTTATTGTGGTATGGTTATGTGCGGAATCACTCCCTGATTCACTAGCTTCGATCGGTTCGCGGATCCGACATGTATTGAGGGAGATATTAATATTTGATTGATTTAATCAAATATTAATTATTTAGCCTATTTTTAATTAGAAACCCTAATTCAATTTAAGAAACCCTAATTAGGGCAAACATATCTTTTGAGGGTATAAGGGTTTCTCATGGAGGCCATTGTTGATTATGCTATTGAATATTGATATTGATTTTGAGAAATTCTTCTGTGAAGACTGAGCCTAGGGTTCAAGGATTCCATTTGCATTGGAGAACGTTCCCTCTTCAGTGTGTGCAATTAAGAGGCTGTGGAATATCAGCTGATCTATTGCCAAAGTGAGAGATAGCTTCATCCAGAAGTTATCACAGAGTTACAGGTTTGAGAGATAACTTCACACAGAAGTTATCACAGATATTCCAGGTATTTATTGCTTTATGTTTTGATTCAATAAATTATACAGCTAGAGATCTACTATGCTAGAGACATATATCTTCAGATCAGGGGTTGAAAATAGGGAAGTTGTGCTTAATTTGCGGCCGTACAGAATCCGTACGGGTTCGTACAGATCAGTGCAGGAACCGACCTCGGTAGACAGAGGGTTTCAGTGACCGACATCGGTCGATTGAAGACCGACGTCGGCAGAAATCCGACCGGCAGAGACCGACGTCGGGGAGATATCGACCGACGACGGCGACTGTGTGTCGACACAGAAAGGTCGAGACTTTCCAGAACTCAATTTGCGCTTCCAGATTTGCAAAGCCAGGGTTTTCTATACTGTATTTCATATTTATATGCATATTAGAGGACTGCAATTGTAATAATTTAGAAGGACAAGTGATACAATCTGTAATTTGTTATTAAGAGACTATATTATTGTGATCTTTCTGAATTTATTCAACAACGATTATATCTTGGTTCAGTTTTTTTGTGTTGCTATATTTCCTGTTTAGAAGGGGATATTACAGTGGTATCAGAGCTAAATCCTGCCAGCCTGAGGGTCTATAGATCTTATGCAGCCACAAGAGTTGGGACCACACAGGTATAACACACGCAGCCGAGCCTTGCTTGAAGGTATCCAGTTGTTAGATCAGAGACCGAACATCATGAGTGACAGACGTGAGGGCAGCCCACCCAGGGGCCACAGGTATGATGTTGATCAGGCCACCAGAGAGTTTCAGCGTGCTATGATGATAAGCCAACAGCAGATGACTCAGACACTACAGGGGCTTATGACCATGATAGAGAGAATGAATGCACCTGATGGACAAAATAGGGACCAAAGAGATGATAGGAGTGCTACGGTTAATCAGAGACCACAACAGACTCACTCCAGAACAGCGGATAGACCTACACGCCCTTCATTTATTCAAGAAGAACCAGAGGTACCAGCAGATGAGGAGGCAGGGAATTCTCCATTTGCAGATGTTTACATGGCTGCAAATGATGAGTGGGACTTATTACCTCCTCATATCCAGGAGAGAACAACCTTTGATCGTTTTGTCAATTTGAGGAGAGAGCACTATAGATTGGCTAGACAGGACAGGAGACCTAGAGTCCAATTCAGTGAGCTACAGAAGGCTACTGGTAAGCTTTCTTTGACTACTTTTGACGGCAGCGGTAAGATGATAGCTCAAGCTTGGGTTCATAAGCTTGACACCTTTTTGGCGTTGAGACCCATGTCAGAGATAGATGCCATCAAATACGCCACTTTGCACTTAGATGGAGTAGCACATGATTGGTGGTACCATGGTATGGTAACACTTCAGCATAATCAAGTGACAGAGTACCAGGACTTTGTGGATAGATTGGTTGAGCGGTTTGACAGGAGAGATCCCGAGGTTTACTTTCGAGATCTGGCACAGTTGAGACAAACAGGTAGCTTGGAGTCCTTCATTGGTGAGTTTCAGAGATTAGCAGTCATGGTACCCAATATTTCAGAGCGTAGATTGGTAGTTCTCTTCATAGAGGGATTGACAGAGCCATTGAGGGGTTGGATCAAAGCCTTTGATCCTCCTTCATTACAGGTAGCTATGAAGAAGGCACGTGATATGGAGATGGCAGCCCCATCCAATAAATCTAACGCCAGAGGTACTTCTTCTTCTAGAGACCATAAGCACTCCCACGGAGATACGGAGAGACCGGATTTTAACATAGATAAATCCGGAGTTAAAAATGATTCAAAGGCCAATCCAGCAGCACCACCTTTGGATCGTGAGGCGCTTAATGATCTACGCAGGAAGAAGCTTTGCTTCTACTGCAAAGGACCATATGATATCCATCACGATTGTCCTTTGAGGCCTAAGGGCAAGGCGAATCGTATGATGTGGATATATTATGAGGAATCAGATTCTGAGGATTCCGAACAGCATAACAGTGTTGAGGGGGCAGAGGCAGAGGCTTCAGGGCCTAATGTAGAGGCAGAGTTAGAGCTTCACCTACAGGAGGCCCGCATATCCAGCATACAGTCAGATGAGTCATTCAGACTCCGTGGAGTTTTGGCAGGGCAGAAGGTTATCACCCTTCTTGATACAGGAGCCACTCACAATTTCATAGATGCTAGATTTGTGGAGAAGCGTGGACTCACTACAGAAGGTTTTGAGGGCATCAGAGTTAAGGTAGCCGATGGTCACACTCTTAAGTGTGAGCGTATGATTAGAGACCTCCCATTGCGCTTGAACAACTATGAGTTCAACGCTGATTATTATGTGGTAAACATGGGGGATATAGACTTAGTCTTGGGTATGAAGTGGCTTCATTCATTTGAGGAAGTTACTCTTCGTCTAAAGGACATGGAGGTTCTCTTTAATGTTGATGGGATGACACATATTCTTAAGGCAATACGGGGCAGCAGCTTCAGATATATGTTTTTTCATCGGATGGAGGTACCTATACCACATGACATGATAGAGAGCCATGACGAGTGCACATTGGCACCAACACAGGAAAGGTATGAGGATGAGCTTGATCTTGAGGTGACTTCAGTTCAGGAGTTGTCACATGTGGTGAGGACTCAATGTTCTGTTACAGCCGGATCCCAGGTTGATGATGATATGACTATTTCTAGTCTTCACTATCCAGTTTCATATATTATTCAGGTAAGGAGTTTGCTTGCTGATTTTCATTTATGGATTGGATGTTGGAGTGTTTATCTTAGTACTAGAGATGGTGTGACACCATTACATGAGAGTTGGGATGGACATGGCATGGGGGTCGTGTTAATTGACAGTGGTGGAGGTCAAAATTATATTTGGGATCCAGGTGGATGGGTTGATTTATCATTCAGTGATTTCTTGAGGGCAAGCAATTTCAGGAGGGGCGGATTGTCATGTCCCCTTTTTAGGTGACATGTTCTGAGTTCATGGTTAGCCTATTATGAGACCTTCGTAGGCTAATAGGATGGATAGAGGGTCATAATGGAGCTTGGCTTGACTTTGATTCACAAGATTTCTACATTTGATTTTCATTCAGGGTATTTCAGACACATTTGGCCTGAGCTCCTACTTTTTAGGGATATTTGATATGCAGCGGAGCGCCTTTATTGTGGTATGGTTATGTGCGGAATCACTCCCTGATTCACTAGCTTCGATCGGTTCGCGGATCCGACATGTATTGAGGGAGATATTAATATTTGATTGATTTAATCAAATATTAATTATTTAGCCTATTTTTAATTAGAAACCCTAATTCAATTTAAGAAACCCTAATTAGGGCAAACATATCTTTTGAGGGTATAAGGGTTTCTCATGGAGGCCATTGTTGATTATGCTATTGAATATTGATATTGATTTTGAGAAATTCTTCTGTGAAGACTGAGCCTAGGGTTCAAGGATTCCATTTGCATTGGAGAACGTTCCCTCTTCAGTGTGTGCAATTAAGAGGCTGTGGAATATCAGCTGATCTATTGCCAAAGTGAGAGATAGCTTCATCCAGAAGTTATCACAGAGTTACAGGTTTGAGAGATAACTTCACACAGAAGTTATCACAGATATTCCAGGTATTTATTGCTTTATGTTTTGATTCAATAAATTATACAGCTAGAGATCTACTGTGCTAGAGACATATATCTTCAGATCAGGGGTTGAAAACAGGGAAGTTGTGCTTAATTTGCGGCCGTACAGAATCCGTACGAGTTCGTACAGATCAGTGCAGGAACCGACCTCGGTAGACAGAGGGTTTCAGTGACCGACATCGGTCGATTGAAGACCGACGTCGGCAGAAATCCGACCGGCAGAGACCGACGTCGGCGAGATATCGACCGACGACGGTGACTGTGTGTCGACACAGAAAGGCCGAGACTTTCCAGAACTCAATTTGCGCTTCCAGATTTGCAAAGCCAGGGTTTTCTATACTGTATTTCATATTTATATGCATATTAGAGGACTGTAATTGTAATAATTTAGAAGGACAAGTGATACAATCTGTAATTTGTTATTAAGAGACTATATTATTGTGATCTTTCTGAATTTATTCAACAACGATTATATCTTGGTTCAGTTTTTTTGTGTTGCTATATTTCCTGTTTAGAAGGGGATATTACATCTATCAAGCCTAACATACCAAGATATAGGGGATTGATTCAGTCCATACAATTATTTCTTTAGCCTACATACATAGTCTTTATTCCCTGATACAGAGAAACCTCTTCTTCAATATTACCATTGAGGAATGTAGACTTCACATCCATCTGATAGACCTTGAAATTATTAAATCCAACATATGATAAAAATATTATTATGGATTATAATATTACCATAGGTGTAAAATTATCCTCAAAGTCAACACTTTCTACTTGAGCATAGCCTTTACAGACCAGTCTTGCTTTGTTCCTTGTTACCTTACCATATTCATTCAGTGTATTCCTAAAGACCCATTTAGTTCCAATTACATTCTTATCCTTTGGTCTAGAAACAATTTCTCAAGTTTCATTATTATTTATTTGGTTCAATTATTCTTCCATGAAATTGATCCAATGCTTATCATTTTTATAGTCAAAGAAGGTCTTCAATTCTATCTTCGATAATAGATAAAAGTTTACATTTTTTGATGTATTCAATAACCTTCTCCTACTTTTCACTCTAGCATCAATATCACTAATGATTTTACTTTTACCTATTTTTTTTGAATGAATATGGATGGTGCCCTTGTATCTTACCTTTAATATTATTCTTGACTTTCTTCTGCTACTTATTTCTTGAAGTCTGATTCTTTTTAATGAATATTAGTTAGTACACTCACTTGTTTAGACTTAGTTTCATTCATTCTAACACTGGCACTCTCTAAAATTGTTTGTATCCTTTTATTATAACATATATAGGATTCACTCCTTGAGGAATAACTAAGAAAAAAATCTTCATCAGATCTTGAGTCTAACTTCCCTAAGTCTTCATCATCTCTTTTGATGTAGCATTTACTTCTAAACACTTTAAAGTATTTGATCAGAGCTAGTCTAGCCTTCCATATCTCATAGGGTGTTTTACTATTATTTACCCTAATTTGTCCTCTGTTCAAGATTTAAATTATAGTGTTGACTGCCTCTCTCCAATATCTATCTAAAATCATGGATTTGTTTAGCATTGTTCTTGCCATTTTTTACATAATTTATTTATTTCTCTCTACAACTCCTTTTTGTTATGGAGTCCTAGTGGCTAAGAAATGTGTCTTTATTCCATGATCTTCACATAATTCATTGAATTCATTTAATAGGAACTCACCCCCTCGATCTGACATTAGGCATTTGATCTTTAGATCTATTTCATTTTCAACCAAAACTTTAAAATCTTTAAACTTTTTGAATGCCTCAGATTTCTCTTTTATAAAGGCAACCCATGCCATTATAGAATAATCATAAATAAGAAACATAAAATAACTCTCACCTTATATTCTTTGAATTCTTGTGGGTCTACATAGATATTTATAGATCAATTACAATGGCTTGGTTGCTGACACTCTTTTCATCTAAAACTCACTCGTGTCTACTTCCTATGCTGACATTGCTTAAAAATAGTGTTTGAATGTTTTTTAATTTTTTTCATGTCTCTTACAGCATTATTAGTACTAATTTTCACTAAATTATCAAAATTCATATGGCCCATTCTTTTATGCCATAGCTAGATTTCATTAACTTGACTCATGTAACATTCTTCTCCTTTTACTTCATTGAGTATGTATAGATTATTTGATGTTCTATTTATGTTTTTAACTAGTATTCCTATGTATACTCCATGATCTTGCACAAGGAGAGTGTGTCCTTGATAACACATTTTCATGACACTCAATAGTTTATGCTTCAAACCTTCAATGTACAAAACATTTTCAATTTTTATCTTTCCATTATTAAGGTTGGGGGTACCTTTTTTAGCAATCCTATCCATAACATTATCCTCAAAATTTACTTTACCTTCACTCATTTTCTTCAAAGTGATAATTTTTCTTTTATCCCCTGTCATGTGGCTTGAAAACCCAATATCAATATACCACTTCTACCCTTTGTCTTGTGTATGAAAACTATTTGAACAAGCATATTTTTTTCCTTTTTTATTAACTTAATATTTCTTCTCTCTCTATATATATATATTTTTTTTTAAATTTATAACCAGAGTATTCACCTACTTGTTATGTTTAGGGGTTTCTATGAAAACACTCCTACATAATCATGTTATATGACTAAATTTATTGTAATTATAACATATGATGTCACTTGATATGTAATTTCATAATGGTGAAAATGAGTTATAGATTTTATTGGAAACTCCATAAGTTCCTTTTCCATAGTTCCATGCATATTCATTTCTTGCATGTGCATTACACTCTATTGATCTATGACCGAATTGATTACAATAATAACACAAACCATAGAAGTATCTTATGTACCTTATCACATTATTTTGCCTTGATTAAAATGATATTCTAAGATCTATAATAAGGGTATTCTTACCTTTGTTTTCTTTATGAGGAGAATTGACATGCTTTGTCTTATTTTCACTTTATATATTCACAGACCTCTTAAGTGCATCCACATAGATCTTTGGATGATCTGTATTTAATTCCTTTGATGAGTTTATAGATTTTGAACTTTTCCCTTTTTTGGTGTTCTTTTAGTTCTCATCATAGCCAATGCCATACTTAATGAATGATGACCTTTGACTATTTAGTATGTTGCTAAACACTCTGGTACTCTTATCAAATTTTGATATGTTGTTCAACTCATTTATTTTCTTCTCCAATTATAATTTTAAGGAAATTATTTTAGATTATTTTGTTTTGAACTCATCCTCTTTTGTTTCAAATTTGGCTCTTATTTCCTCCTCAATTCTTTTCATTTCCTTTAATTGAGTTTTTAAGCCACATATAACCTTGTCTAATTCTTCAACATTCTATGTCATCTTTATTTTTTATGCAATATCTTCCTCTTCATATTTTTTAATTTTTACTTTGTTTCAAATTCATTTTATTCAACATTTTTGTCTCTCTTGAGGCACAAATTAACTCTTATTCAAGCTCTAATACTCCATCATTTTTAAAATCATCTTCTTCTTCCAAGGTGTCTATACTTACAAAGGCTTTAGGTTTTGTTTCTATTTCCATGAACAAGGTTTCCTCCCTATCACTATGTGATATTTCTTCATCATTTTCCTTGAATGAGCTACTATCCTTTTTGGAATATAGGTTTTTCTTATACTTATTGGAATTTTTCTTATACCCACTTTGTTTGAATTCTTTTATCTAAGTGAGGCTTGCTTTCCTTCTTTTTCCTTTCATCGTCATTATTTTATTCATCTTCAATATCATCCTTATGAGGACACTTGGTAGCAAAATGCCATATCTTACCACAATTAAAGAATTTGAAGGGTAACTTACTTTTATATTTTACGGACCCCTTTTAAGCTTTCTAAAAAATAGAGACTCCTTTTCATCTAGTTTATCATTGGTTCCATTGCTTGATTCAATTTCTTTTCCAATTTAGAGGCTTTGAAGGTTGCCTCCCTTTTAGATAGTTTTATTTTTCAGTCCTCATCTCATATGCTATGAGAATTCCATGTAACTCATCTATTGTTAATTTGTTTAGATCCTTTATTTCTTCAATCACATTATTTTTAACATTAAATATTAAATGTAGAGACCTTAGTAAATTTTTGACAATTACAAATTCTTCAACTTTTTCACCGAGCCCTCTGATAATGTTGACAATTTCATCTACATGAAGTAGATAAGCCAAAATGTTTTCATCCTTTCTCATCTTCAAAATTTTGAATTATCTCCTGTGAGTTTGAAGATTTGCCATATTTACTTTATTATCTCCCTCATAGATGGTCTTAAGTTTATCCCAAATCTCCTTAGCTGAGTTACATTGCATTAATTTTATAAACTCAAATTTTGATAAACCACATAGAATAATATTCATAGATTTTACATTATTTTCACTAGCCTTATTTCCTAATTTATCTATTGGTGGATTTTGTGGTACTACATATCCATACATAACTACTTGTTAAATTTTAAAACCAAGGGCCACTAATATGGCTTCACCCTTATAATCCAAGATGTGTAATTTGTCTTGTTAAACAATGGAACCTTATTGGTGGAGAAACCTGATGACTGGCCATGGGTGCTTTTGAGATCTACCTTTTAGTGGTTAAAATAGTCCTAAAAGAACCTTGATCTGATACTAATTATTTATCACACACCATACTAAGAGGAGGGGGGTAAATGAGTGGGTAATAATAATTTACTTTCTTTGTAATTAACTTTCATAAATAAACCATTCACATAAGAACAAGTAAATACACAACATAGAATTTATGTGGAAAACCCTCGATAGGGAAAAGCCACACTTGAAAGGCTACTTAGATATACTATCCAAATCTAACCATAAGATAAATAAGTTTTTTTTAACAAAAGTTTTGTAGGCGTAAACCTATTTGGGACACCAATCCCTAATGTCGAGCACTAACTTAGCTCTAGACACCAATCCCTTTGAAATGAATCACCGACATAGTGAAAGACACTGATATCTTTGAATTGAAGCACCAAATTCACTGCCAATAATTGACTTAGTGAAAGACAATGACATTTATATTCTAAGACATTGATATCACTTAAACAATTTCCACCTTCTCAATGTTTCTTTGTCAACAAATGATGGCACAATCAAGTTTCACTCTTATCCCTTTTCTCTCTTTTTTTCTACTTATTCTCCTTGTATATGATAAAAATAATTATTTATACTTACTTTCCAACCTCCATTCATTTTTATTTTATACCTCTTCATGCCTCTTGGAAAGGGTGTGATTTCTCCCAAGGGATACAATCTCTCTAAAAGTGGTTGACCATCATTAATACATATTTGACTATAAATTAAAAACATTTTATTATTAGTCAACCTTGTCAATTATTGTCCTTCACACTAGGTAAGTATGAAGCTACTGATTGGGCAAGTATAGAGCTATTAGGTGAATCTAGAGCTACTAGGAAAGTCTAAAGCTCTATGCGAGTCTGAAGCTACTGAGTGAGTTTGAAGATTTGGGTGAGTCTAAAGATAATGAGTGAGTCTAAAGCTCTAGGCAATCCCAAAGCTATTGATCAATCCTAGAGCTCTGGGTGAGTCCAGAGCTACGAAGTGAGTCTAAAACTCTAGGCAAGTCTAAAGCTATTGAGCTAGTCTAAAGCTCTAGGTGAGTTTGAAGCTAATAAACTAGTCCATAGATTTCCTTTCACTTTTCCTTTGACATCATTGATAATTTTCCAACACAAGGGGTTTATTTTCACAAACTAGTAATACTGGGTAATATAGGATGGGATAGTTGTAACCAAAGATAACTTAAGTGGCCTAAGGACAAGACTTATAAGGATGCAAAAAAATACAAGTAGTGTAAGGAATAAGCCAAAATAGAAATAATTGAAATTTATCTAATGTATTGATATTGATTCTAGAGAATTGAAATTGGTCACAAAATAATTGATGTCAATCCTAGAGGGGTATAAATAAGATACTTAACATGGTGAAAGATCTTTTACAATCAAGAATGTGTGATCCAAAACTAAAAAATTGACACCCATCCACACGTTAGAGATATGAATGATGGAGGTGAGTGGGAGTGCACAAAGGAGGTGACACCAGTTTCATGATGAGGTAAGGTTGAAAATTTTTAAGGTTTTTTTTTAATTTTTTTGAATTTTTTTCATGTTAGATATATATTTTAGTTTTTTTTCTAAGATTTTTACAAAATTTTAGAAAATAGTTTAAAATGTTTTATAAATTAAATTAAGTATATAAAATAGAGTGTTATTTTTATATTTTATTGTGTTTTAGGTAGATTTTTAAATTTAGGGTATGTAGGGATTGACATCAATCTTTTAAAATTGATGTCGATTACCCACTATCGATATTGATCATACCTCAATCATCATTGATCATGAATGATAGACACTAATCATACCTCAATCATCATTGATCTTAAATGATTAGTATTTTTCTCTAGGGATCAAGGATGATTTAAACCTGGAGAAGAAATAGGTTAAGAAAACTTAAGTGGATATGTAAGAATATACATCGAGGTGAACCAATGTTTATAGGCATGGACATGACTCCCTATGTAGGATTAGGTTTCACCACTCCTAGAGAAACTATGAGAGGTGATGGCATATGCATATTGGGAGCATATAGAGGCTATAGGATTAGGGGGAATATGCTAATATCATTGAGTACATAGAGATAAAAATATACTAGTGGCATTATTATAGTGATGAGATCCAACTACAGGGACCTCTTGAATATTGATTAGGGAGATGACCTTCAATTTAGAGGACATATATAGGATACTAAAAATATGGGTGTAGGGGGTGGATATTATTCCAATAGATGAGAGGGGATGAGAAATAATGATGACACATCTATATGGAGATGATGTTGTAGATATTATTGTTATAATGGGAGGATTTGGATTTAAGGTGATATATGATTAAGACTGAGATGGGAGATGAGTGATCACCATGATGATGTTGGATATATCTTGTTATGCTTTGCTTAATTTAGGTAGAGGGATATTCACATGGATTTTAATAGGGGTATTACTAGACATGTAGGAGCATCTTACAATGTTTTTATGGGATTTGACATTATTAGCATAGATATACAAAGAGCTATGGGGATAGAGGACACAATGACACTTTGGTCTAGATGTGACCTTTGTATTACATTTTTAGGCATATGATCACATAAAAGTAGTGTAGCCACCAAGGATACCATGTATGGGATGGCACCAATTTGCATTCAGTGTTGGCTTATTACTATGAAGAGATTACTTTGATCATCCATATAGAGATGGGAGAGTGTGGGACTTAGATTAATATCAATAGGTTCTAGAGGAGCTAGAGGAGGAGGAGGTGGTGTAGAGGCCATATGTTAGATTTTAAGCATAGTCAGGGATGGAGAAGGAGTTGATGGTGGGGCAATAGGTGAGGTAGCTGCATGGATAATGTATAGAGCATGTGGAGTTATTTCAATTTGGGCATGTGGGGTGATAGTTTGGGCTACTTCAAGATATATTCAAGGAACCACATGTATACAAGAGAGATGAATCTGAGGGGGAGATTACATATCCATATGTGATAGAGATTGAGATTTTAATAGAGGTGGAGATAAAGGGAGTGGATGTAGATGATGCTAGGGATATTGAGGCATACTTTTTATTATGGATAGACTAGTTATGAGGAAAATAAGAGAGAGTGGTGTAGCCTAGATGAGAGATAGGAGATGTAAATATGGTGGATGTGGAAGAGATAAGAGGATATGGGGAGGGAGATATATTTATAGAGAGTGATAATAGAGAGGTATGTGTTAAAAATGTAGTTATCTAGAGTTGAGTTTGAGAGAGATTCCCTACATGACAACTTCATGGAGTTACATGAGAATTATGATTCATTATAGTAGATTATGATGAGGCATTTTGGTCTCAAGATAGATATCATGACTAGTGTGAGAGACTTTGAGTATAAGCAAGGGAATCAGGAGGAGTTGTGTTAATATCTGCTATAGGGGGAGGGACACAAGGTAGGAGAATAGGGCCACCAAGTACTATTAGTATGGATAGGTAACAAAATGTTGTGGTAGAGCTCCAATATTATGAGAAAATTATTATAAATTAGTTTCCAGAGGTTCCTAGATATTTCCCCCATAGAGCCACACAATGTCAAACTCTAAGATGGACACAGACTGCTACAACTAGTGTGGGGAACATTCCACAAGGGAGAGATGGGAGGGATGGAGGAGGAGATGGAGGTGATGATGGAGGAAATGGAGGTAGAGTGAGTATCCACTTGAGCTATCTCTAATTTATAGAGTAGCCATATCTATGGCTTATTAAATGGATTAGATTTTTATTTATTGTATATCATGACATTCTTATGATGTACGTTTGATATTCTCTATATATATATACATATTTATGAGTTTATGTACCATAAATTTATTACATTATCTTGTACTATTTGATTATGGATATTGATTACTAAGATTGTGTTTAGATGTTTTTTGAGTTTATTTATGTGATTTATCATGGTTTATATTGATTATATGGTGTTTACAAGGATTATGGTTTTTAGATCATGAAATGTAGCTTGAAATTGTTATCTTTATTATGGATGTATATTTCTGTATTTAGGATGGATCATGGATTTTGAAGTATGTGATCATTTATGATTGATGTTATTTTTGGAGTTCTAAGTTGTACCCTAGCTAAAGAGAGAAGTGCTCAAGTCCTATCCTCGAACCTAGTCCAACATGGGAGTGACCTTAGACTATGGGTTGTCTAGTTTTTTAGTCACACCTCTAGTTTTCATGGGGATAGCTCCCTTAATATGATAATACAATTCTTTTTAAGATCTAAATATTTCACAAAGAAAAGGGAGAGGGATGTGAAAACTAAAGCAAGAATTTAGCCTAGGTGGTGATGCACCAATTTATGAATGATCCACTCTTAATTATTCCATTTTATAACTACTAATGAATTTAATGGAGGCAAGGATTGATCAGATTCTTCAATAATGTTTCGAGCATAAATGTTTTGCATGAAGGTTGAATAGAGACCTAAAGATTTAAGGACAAAAGGAGATAGGTCTATGTAAGACACTATGGACTCATGAAACTTCAAGGGAGATATTACTTGCTAACACTTCACACAACATACAAGAAACTAATAAACTTGAAGGTAGGTAAATAAAGGGAATATATATGATGACTAGAAACACACATTATATAGATCAAACTCTAATAAAGTACACTTAGCATTTAACTAGAATATGAAATTGTCTTCTATTGTTTCAAAAGAGTTTACAAAATGATTTTGGAAGAGATTTGTGATACCTAGCTGAGGAATGGAAAAAAAGAGCTCAATACTTTATTTTATAGAGAAAATGGAAGACAAAATAGGGAAATCTAGGTGTAAGAGGGGTCATCAATGAGCCCAAAGTGGCATAGGGCAATTACATAGACTGGTCCCTCTCCTTGAGCATTGACACCCCAATGATGAGCCCATTTTTGGCATTATGAAGGTTGTAACTCCTTCATTTGACCTCATTCATGCCTTGACCATTCTAAAATATCTCAAAATTCCCTCCTTTGTTAATTATGCAATGAATATGGGGTGTAAATAGGTCCACTTAAGGCATTGAGCAACCTTCCCATCAATATGCATGTCAAATAGTTCATGAAACTACCTATGAATTGTAATAATGGATCCATTTTAGTGTAAGATCTCATGGATTATTGTTATAATGTATGGAAATGGTCCATTAATGTCTTCACACCACCTTTTGCTCACTAGATCCTTTTATTTGCATGATAAATAGGCTTGTATGGTTTGATCTCCAATTTTATGTCCATATCCACTATGCGAGTGATCCAAAAATTGAATTTAAGCTCAAATTTAATTTGATGAGACTTAGATAGTCCTTAAATAACTTATAGTGCATTGACATTGTGATCCTTCAAGAGTTCTTTACTTGTAACACACATTAGCCTTGCATGACTAGGTCAATTATACTACCTCATAGACTGGTAGTTTAGATGGAGATGATGAGAATGATTCCAATAAGTTATATGAAATATTTTAGAATTAGATTAATAGAATAAGTCCTAAACTTATTTGTCCTATGATTTAGAACTTTTCCTTTCACTTTGCAATGTAAATTCTGATTGAAACCCTACAAATTTACTTATTTAGGAGACATTCATACATCTTTTGTACCATCAAAAATTATGAGTAGGAGCATTATTGAGTCCCAAACATGATCCAAGTGATATAATTTTTTTTTGAGAAAAATAAAACATTGTTAATTAAACATTGCTATACTAGTCATTTTAGGGTTTAAGGGAGGTTTTAGGGGTTTAGGAGTCTTAGGCCTGGTTCATGGAGATCTGAACTTGGGTTTCAAAACTAAGTACACCAATATCAATAAAATAATAATTCTCACCTCCAATGAATGTTTATACCATCCATTTGTAACCCTCAAGCTGTGGTAAGTACTTGAAGGTGATTTTTATGTGAAGATTTTGCTCCTTGAATGACTTCTATGATTACTCCTTGAATGAATTCTACAGGCATGTAAGTATAAAGATGTACCATGATGGATTTTTCAAGGCCTATGATATCCCAAAAGGATTCATAGAAATGAAATAATTTCCTATAAGAGGATTCAAAACACTCTAGCTCTTTAAACTATATTCTACTCTACCTTTTTGATGGCATAGTCATGGTGAAGGCTAAAGATTATTCTATATACACACTTGAACCATGAACCTTGAATTGTATAATGGTATATGATCCAAATTTTATTCATGAATGACTTGAAAAAACATCTTATATACCTCATAAAGGAGCACCATTAACTTCATTATGTCAATTTTCTTCCTTAGGGTGTATACAACCCTATATACCAAGCCCTACACTTTTCTATCTAATGAACCACTAATGGAGTTTAGTATGGAGAAAAAAAATAGGCTCGGTTAGGTGATTTTAGATTAATTATTCCTCCTTAAACTAACTTTACACATATATGCTCTCTATACCCTAGTTTTTGTGTTCAAACTAGATTCTTTAGGTTTCTTTCATACAACTATGACCCTCTACATACCAACCAAGAAGCCATGGTAGTTCTCATAAGACATTAGAGGAACTCAAAATTTATTTTATGGTGGAATTCCTTCATTTTTGATGGGTTTTGGGGTGATATTTCATCATCAAGTCATTTTTAGGCTTTGTGTAGGGTTTGAGACATCCACCATATTAATGATGGTTCATAGAGTATAGACATCCAAACCTAAAAAAAAGGCCATGGATGTTTATTTTATTAAACCCATTATCCCCCATGAATATTATAGATTCACATTCAAAGGCTCCTTTGAGATATGAGCATTAGAAGGTGAGGTTAGGGTTATTTACAAGAAGTTTTGAGTCTTTATATTCTTAGCATTCTTTCATACAACCTATCCCCCTATTTCCAATAAATATTCCATGAATTTTTATTCCATATCGAGACTTAAATATCCCTAGGATATTTATCTTTGAGGATGCTTGTGGTGGAGTGGGCGAACATTTGAACATGCCCCTAAAATTGCTTGTATGTAGGTAGACTGGATCAAGATAGATTTTATGGCATTCAGATCACCTTTACCACCTCCTAACACTTGAAACCCATTTAGTGGGTCTAAAACATGCTCACACCCCTAACCTTTGTGATTTAATTTATCACAAAAAATTTTAGAGGTCTCAAGATATCACTAAGGTCTGTGTGCAAGTCTGCTTGCTTGCCTATGTTACCTCATCCTCTAAGGCTTTGACTATTGGCCTAAGTATTTAGTCTCTAAGGGAGGCTGATAACCCTTAAAAAATGATTATCCACTTGGGTCAAAACATTTTTAGTGATGAAATAGCCTACAAATCTCATACAATATTGTTACACCTTTAGTTCACTATATGTCTGCAATAGATAAGCCTTGGTCTGAGACAAAATAGTGAGTATACTCTATATTTGTCTTAGCCAAGTGAACATATTATCCATTCTAATAGGTCATGATGGAAAATTTTTTACCAATTTTAGGAGCTTATTTATGCTTTAAATGGCTCCAAACCATCATTTTGGTCCAAATTAGCTCCAAACTACATGTTAACAGTATACTTAGGTCTGCAAACTTTGAATGTGGCCTGTGACATTGCTTCCAAGGGTGTTTTCTAAGTTGGGTTTGATTAAAACATGTTTAAAATGACTATCATTCCTAGGTGATAGTCATCTAAAACTACCTTCTTTCATAACCCATCTTTCATTTGAACTTAAGCCTCCTATTTGCATATGACTATGTGCTCTCATGACTATGATGACATCATTCTACCTCTTCAGGGGTAATGGTTATCAAATTTTTCACCCTTAAAAATGTTAACCTTGCTATCTTTGTATGGCTTTTTCCTCTCTAAACTCATATGAGGTGAAAACAAAACTATATACTATTAATTCCATATTTTACCATCTTTTACCTTTGATTATCTATAGTACTTTCTACTAGGCCTATGTTAAGAAGGAGATGGCTCATAGAGTGTTTGAAATATGTGGTATGGGTGGATCACATCATCACTAAACCTTCTTTAGATAAATATCCCATTATTATGGATGTATAAACTTAAGCAATATTATGCTTGCATAATTTAATTTTGCTTTACATTATCAATTTATGAAATAATTTTAAAAAAATGAATTATAAAAACATGAATTTAAAGAAAATAATTCACAAAATTCAATAATAATTTGATAACGGAGTTCAACATGAAGGCCTATGTCTCTGGGTCTAATATCGATCGATAAATTAAGAAAAATGTTTAAAAAGTACCTACAAATGTCTCCATGAACAACTACAAAGTTGTTCTTCAAGAAAAAATAATGTCAGTATCTTTTTGGACGTTTTACAAATTTTGTTCTTAACTCCTACAAGCTCTACAAAATCCTTATAGCCTTTAGCTATATTACTTGGCTTCTCATTGTATTAAAATACAATATCTCATGCTTTATATAGTGTTTCCACCCCTCAGATGCAGCAATCAAGTGCTTATCCTTTTTATCCTGTGGTACGTGGTTTGAAACCCATCCTCACCTTTTTTAATGGTCTATACAAATTTTTATCCCATATATGGAAGGTGGAAGGTTCGTGATATGTTTAAATGCCATGAAGTTCATGGTAAACATTGCCAACTAATTGGAATCACAAAATATTATGTGGGAATTATGGTGGAGTGTGGAAAGTGTTTCTCTTAGATTGTGGAGAGTTTGGTATTTTGTGGAAGTCATGTGGAGGGTGATGGGAAGCCATGGGAAAACACATGGGGAATATGTGGATGTTTGAATGTGACATGAAACATGGTGTCTTATGGCATGACATGGAAAGTGTGTGGGAATTCAAAGGGATTTGGCATAATAATTCATTAAAATATATAAAATTGCAAATTTTGACCATAGTAAATGGTGGAAAGCCATGTGGTGGCTTGAGGACCCACCACATGGACCAATCTCACTAGGCCACTTGTCAACATACAAATGGATGTTCCCAAACATTTCATCTATTGTTAAAGATCACTTGTCAAAGATAAATGATAAAAACCACACATTTTTATTGCATCTTGTACCATGTATCACATTCGTACTAGTCCCAATTTGCCTATCATCTTGTTGACCAAATTTGACCACATATCTGACTAGCTATATCTTTTGCATACGGTCTCCATTTCACGAATCATAAATTGTGATGAAAAGCTCTCAATGAGATATTCACCATGAAACTATTATAAAATCTTTCCATAATGGTTAATTTTTGTAGTTTGACCAACTTTGACTTCATTTGACTAGTTGATTAAAAATTTGACTAGCTGTACAAGGAACATATGAGCTCTATTGTTTGCATTCTACATATTATTGGAAAGTTCTCAATAGGATCTACGTAATGGTGTAGTTTTCATTCTTATTTAAGACTTTAATAGTTGACCTCTAGATCAATTATCATGTCAACTTTCATATACTTGAACAGTCTTCTTGGTCATTCTTCAAACCCTGCTATGGTAGCCTCAAAGTTAGCTATAAATTCACATTCTACACTCCTAGGTTGCCATATGGTCATATAGGTCTAGTGCATGATGATCTCAATGGTATTTATAGTTTGGTGTAGTGTGGGGGTCAACTTGGGATGATGAATCCTTGGGTTAGGATTGGGTGAGTAGATAAAGTGACATTGTAGACACATGGAAAGAGATGAACATGGCAATAAGGTGGTTACATAACATAATGGTAGTGAAACTATAGTGAGACCATATGAACATGGAGATGGCATGAAATAGACACAAGACTTCTCCTAAGACCAACCCAAGTGGACACTATAAATAATTTGAAGTATACAAAAGCAAACATGAAAGTTTTAAGGTAGTAATGAGGTATATATGGTCTCAAAATGAAACCTAGGATTCTCATAAATATCTTAACATCCACAAAAAACCTTAAAATCTACATAATGTGACTGATTGGTTTGAAGGTAGAGAAGGAGGTTTGTTAGGATTATGAAACCATTATGAAAGGTTGGGAAAGATGTTTAAAAGGGGATGAAGGTGGCCCAAAACCACTTTACCATCTCTTTTATATACTTTGGGGCACATTAAAACCATGTAGATGTCTTTAGCTATGCATATAATCTCTATCATACAGTGGCCTTTACATGTATACAACCTTCTTTTATTGAGATGTCATGGGGTAACAAAAGGAGTATTGAATCTTCCATTTAAACAAAGAGGCATTGTGAGCCTTGAAACATCTTTAGAAACTTCTCAACCTTGCCTACAACCTTTGATGGAGACACAAAACTCTATTCTTTACATACACTCTTCTCCAAACCATACATAAAACCCAGTAAAGGAAATTTGCAAGCTACATAAACTCATACATGTAAATTCAATGTTGAAACCACCATGGGAAGATTATATAAGATTTGAGGGAACATAATCCAAGATCAGTTTTAGTAAATGAGGTAAAATCCTTTGAAAACCATTGACTCCAAATGTGTCTATGCAGATGAAAGGAACATAGAGGTTCCCTTCATCTGGACATAGAGATTCCCTAAATTCTTAAGGAATGTTCATAAATGATAGGCAATCAATCTCCAAAAAAATTTTATGGGCATTTTACTCCCTCAGTCTACTTTTCATGGGCAAGAGATTGGACCCCCACTTACCTTCTCCTATATAGAACAAGTATAGCCCTAAGGGGGACTCTAAACCTACCAGTGTGCTTGAAGAGGACAAGTAATAGTTTTTAACTCCTAAGACACTAAAACATATTGCTCCTTTTACCATTTGATCCCTCTAACCTCCTTCTACAAAAACATGCATCTAACTGAGCTGGTGTATACTGTATGGATCTATATTATTTAAGCAACACCTACAAACTACCATTTTTCCTATAAGTCTTCTTTTCTCATACCTAAAATGTAGCTAGTATGTGTTATGGAGGGAGAATAGCCCAACCCTTTGACTCAATGGTATGAATTGAAGGAAGCTAAAAGGTCACAAATTAGAATGTGTGCACCCATTTTTGGGGGAATTAGCATTGAATAAGGTGATAGTGGGCCTAAATAAGCTATGAAATTGTCCCATATTGACCTGATGGAGCTAATGAGGTCCTTTGGATGTATATGATGTCATTTAGTGGTCAATCAAGGCCAAATAACATCTTATTATGACCAAAACCGTTGACTATGTTTAATTTTATGGTCTTTAAAAAGGTTTATCAACTAAATCATCATGTTAATACACATATAACACCTCAATGGTTAATCAAACCTTGATTAAACCTGATAAAATTCCCTATTATGTTTATTAAAGGTTTAATAATGGGCATAACTCTAATTATTATGTAGGACCAATGTGTCTCTAGGCTTTCACCAAGCTCCCCCCTCAAATTATCCCCATCACTACATCTTTCTCATGTTGATGACCCTTCAGGGTGGATGAAAGGTCATATAAGAATATTTTAACACCATGACACTACATAACTCATGCTTGAAAGGAGGTGCAACGGTCTATAAGGATTCAAAAGGAAAGTTTGAAACATGACCAAATAGTGGACTGACTAGATACCCCTTTCAACTCAAGACATGACTAACAATCATAGTGTTAATGATGGAATATAACTCCAAGATATAAGGTTGGCCACTTTCTAGGTATAGGACTAGAAAGTGACCAACATTTTTGGTGACTCAGTTGGATTGACTAGCCTGCTAGTCATGGAACCTAAAAAAAAGATCATACTTGTCCATTATGATTCAAAAGATGGAACATGACTACAACATATGATATACCTTAACCTTGTACACTCTTGAAACAATGAGAAATAACAAAAAAATAGGAAATAAAAAGGAACACAATGCAAATTAACAAAATAACATGACTAAACAACAAACATGACACTTGTGCAAGAGCACTTGGAGGTAAAAGACAAACCTACCTACCTATGTTCAAAAGAACATGAAAGAGACTTAGTAGAATAACTTGAGATACCTCCCATTGATAGGGATGGGAAGGATCTCACCAATAAATTTATCAAGTTCAAAGGCATTTCTCTCCTTGTAGCATGTGATAATATAAGGTCCACTTCAAATGCTATCAAACTTGGAGTCTTTTCCTAGATTTTCATGGTCCTCATTCCACTTGAGGACTATATCTCCTTGTTGAAAAATTCTAGAGTAAGTTTTCTTGTCAAATGAATTATTCACTTGATGTTGATTATAATAAATTGTGTTCATATAACTATCTCTTGTCTCTTCTAACTACCTTAGCTCATTCATTCTCACTAGCATAGCATCATCTTCTAAGAGTTCAAGTTGGTGGGTAAGATCGAATGCAGGAAGTTCAAGGGAGATAGGAAATCTTGCCTTTCTACCATAGATAAATATGTATGTGGAGTTCCCAATATCCTTCTTATGTTTTACTCTATCTACCCATAAAGTAGTCTTCAATATAGTATTACACTCCCCTTGACTATCCTCCATAATTATTTTGATCATCCTTAGCAAGTTCTTATTTGTGGACTCTGATATTCCATTGCCCTATGGGTAATAGTTATAGGATGATTTGAGGTATACTCCATGTGAAATATCCTGCTCACATACCTTGATATTACTAAAGGCCAAGGTATTGTCATAAATAATTATTGAAGGCACACCAAATCTAGTCACAAGGTTGTCATAAAACTCTAGAACAAAATTCTCATTGGCTTTTTTGAGGGTAGTTTCTTAAACCCGCCTTGTGAAGTAGTCTATGGCTGTCATGACCCACTTGTGTCCAGCACTTGAATTGGGATGACTCATCCCTATGAAATCTAAGCCCCATTGTGTGAAGGGTTTTTCTACTTGTATTGTTTGCAAAGGAAGGGTAGCTAACTTCTACTTGCTAGTAAACATGGAACAATTTGAACACTTCCTTACCCAAGAATGTGCATATATAAACAATGTGTGCCATAATTACCCATCTCTAATGATATCATAGGTTGTGATTTTAGAATCAAAGTGCCCATTAGCTAGGCCATCATTAAATTGTTCAAGTAACTTGTCTATTTGGCATGATTTTGCACACCTCAAAAGTATGCCTCCTATGTCCTTATTGAAAAGAAATCCATCTATCAAGATATAGGGTATATTTTGTAACATAAATTTCCTCCTATTAGCTCTATCTAATACCATAGGACATTGGATTGATTTAATAAATATGATCACATCATGTGTCCAGCTGAGAGGGGTGTTACTTGCAGCTGCTTGTTGATTATCATGAACTATCAACAACTTATCTTTACCTTCCTTTACCTCTATTTCAAGGTTCTCACATAACCCTCTACCCATGATAATATTTTTAACTCTAACTACAAGGTCATAATTCATGCATTTTTTTACCCACCCAGATCTCTTCTCATTGAGGTCTCTATTGATTATGAACTCCTAGATGCTTGGGTGTACTATCATGAGTATGATCTTGCTATTTGACACCATGTGCCTAAATTTATTCAACCCTCTCATCAAATCAAGCACATGTTTCTACATAAAACTATATATTTATTCATATCCTTCTAATGCCTAAATAAATAAGGCAATAATTTGTTTTAGGCCTTTACCATTCTGCTGCATTAACATGGTATAAATTGCATCTAATGTAGATAAAGCATACATGTAGAATACCTTGCTAAAATTAGGATTAAGAAGTGTAGGGGCATGAGATATGACCTCCTTTATGGAATAAAAAATCCTCTTACCCTCTTTTTTACATGTAAACTCCTTGTGTTTCCTTAGCATGTGAGTAAGAGGTTTGACAAACTATGCAAAGCCTAGGACAAATCTTCTTATGAAGTTAATCTTCCCCAAGAAACTTTGTAGACCTTTCCTGTACTTGGGCAAGGGTAAGAATAGAATGGATTAAACTCTATCAAGTTATATATAAATAACATATTTTTACATTACATGACCCAAAAATTTTCCCTCATGAACAACAAAGATGAAGTTTCTTAGGATTTAATGACACCCTAAACTACTTGCATCTGTCAAAGACTAGTTTCAAGTGAGTTATATGGTCTACTAGATTCTTTGATAAAATAATGATGTCATCAAGGTATATGAGCACCATTTCATTGATAAACCCCTCAAAGGCAACATCCATTTCCCTTTGGAAAATTCCCATTGTATTAGATATTCCAAAGGGCCTCTTCATGTATGCATATGTGCCCCACTTTGTAGTGAAGGCAGTCTTATGACTATCTTCCTCATTGACTAGGAATTGGTTGTAACTAGAGTAACCATCAGGTAATGAGAAACTCTAAGATATTGAAATTTTTTGAAGTATCTAATCCATTGAGGGAAAAGGGTAGTGGTCTCTTATAGACACCTTGTTGAGGTGTCTAAATTCAAGACATATGTGTATTATACCATTCTTCTTCCTCAATAGAATAAGATTTTCCACCCATGAGGAATGTTTGATGGGGAATATTATATTTGACTTGATTAATCTGAACAACTCCCTTCTCATTAGCTCATCCACCTTTGGATTTATAGGCCTTTGTTTTTATCTCACTAACTTTGTATTGATTTTTAGTTCTATAGTATGTTGTGCAAGTTTGGGGTCAAATCCTTTCAAGTCATTGTCTTACCATGCAAAGACATATAAATAATCTTAAAATAAATCAATAAATACATCTCTCTCTTTTTTTGTGTTAACCTTTCCTAAATTTAATAACTTATCCTTAAATATTATACCCTCTCATAATGATCTTCCTTAGTAGAGATACATACCTTATGATTTCTCATCTGGCTGTTAAGCATGAAATATACTGAGAGTGGGGGGTGAATCAATATATTATATATCTTTTAATTAATCTAATTTATTTTCTTTAACCACTCAATCATACATTCAAGATATGCAATGAAACTAAAATAATAATTTGCACCACACGAGAGAGAGAGAGAGAGAGAGAGAGAGAGAGAGAGAGAGAGAGAGAGAGAGAGAGAGAGAGAGAGAGAGAGAGAGACCATATTTTTACGTGAAAACCCAAAGTAGGGAAAGCCATGGAGAACAATCTCAAGTATATTAATGAGCATCAACTCAAAATACAAATTTCACAAGCACCAACTTGTAAGATCACCAACCCTTTTGTTGAGCACCAAGCCATAGGATAACTAACCTATATTATGTATAAAATACAACTATCTCTCAATTTTTCTTACTCAACAAATACTATAACTCGACAATATCTCCTACTTTTATCTCTTTAAAAACAAATATAAACCATGCACTATCTTACATATTCCAAATGACTTCTCAAGCCTTTATTTTTAGCTTTCCAAATGACCTTTCACATTCACCCTTTGTGAACCTTAAATAATCATAGAAAATGGTGCCAAAATTCATGACCCTTTGTATCCTTGCATTTGAAAGGTCATATGGTGACCCTTCATAAGCAAAAGCATACTTTCCTCTTTTTTCTTTATCTTGGTGACTTTTCATATTCCTCAAAGTGTCCCTTCATGGAAAAATACACCATACCTCTTTTGTCTTCACATGGTGACTCTTGGAATTCCTCAAGATGACTCTTCATGAGAAAATGTGTGCCATTCCTCTTTCGTCTTTTACCCCATGATTCTTTGACTTCTCTATGGGCTCTCTTTTGACTTATATGCAACCAAAAATATATTCATTAATATTAAATACATATTAACACACATTAGCCAAAATATGAATATTAAAAACACCATTAAATGCAATGGGGCCTTTATCACCAATAATACTAGACCTTTGACATCAATGACAATATTTCCAACAATATTCCCCTTTGTCATTGATGGTAAACTCAAACTGAAACTACCACATCCTAAAACCTACACATACTACCATCTAAAAAATATATAGTAACTCCCCCTTATTGTAGCAACCTGTATCTATTCCCTATACCTATTTTTACACCTATACTTGTACTTGTTATTCTCCCCCTTTGACATCAATGGTAAAGGTCCTACCTAGAGCTAACACTTAGCTCCCCCTCAATTGATGTTGAACCTCACTGGTAGGAAGTAAAATAAATTACTCCCAACTTCTCTTGTAGATACTCAAATGAGACTTTTGGTAGTGCCTTTGTGAAAATATCTACAATCTACTATATAGTACTGATATACTCCATATTAACCTATTGATCTATAACCTGCTCTCTCAAAAAGTGATATCTAATGGAAATATATTTTGTTCTTGAATGCATCGCTGGATTATTTGAAATATTAATAACACTTATGTTATCACAAAAAATAGAAATAGTTTTATCATAATTTACCTTGATATCCTCCAAATTTTACTTCATCTAAAACACTTGAGTAAAACACAATACTGCTACAATATATTCTACTTCAGCTGTAGAAAGTGAATTGAATTCTAATTCTTACTTAGCCATGATACTAAGCTATCACCAAGGAAGAAAGATCCTCCACTTTTACTCTTTCTGTCATCCAAGCACCTTGCCCAATCTGAATCTATATAAGCAACTGAAGTGAAATATCTACCTATGGGATACCATAATCCATAATCTAATGTCCCCTTTATATATCTAAATATTCTTTTTACCAACTAAACATGACTATCTTTTGGAGATGACTGATATCTTGAAACCATACCTACTACATGCATGATGTCTAGCTTTGATGCTATCAAATATAAAAGACTACCAATCATAGATCTATACAAAGATTGATCTGTAATAGGTGAATCTTCATCCTTGCTCACCTTATTTATTGTACACATTGGTGTGTCAACTGGTGCACAATCCTCAAAACCAAATTTCTTCAACATTTTCTTGGCATATTTACTTTGAGATATGAAAATTCATTTATCTGACTGAAATATTTGAAATCCTAAGAAAAATGATAATTCTCCAAGCATAGACATCTCAAATTATTTTTACATATTATTAAAAAATTCTTATCATTTTATCAATATTTCCTCTAAAAATTATATCATCAACATATACCACAACAATCATTGATGATCACCTTCTGTTTTGATGTAGAGATTACTATTAGTAAATCCTCTCTTGAAACCTTGATCCTATGGGTACTTATCAAGTATTTCATACCAAGCTCTAGGAGCTTATTTCAATCCATACAATGCTTTCTTCAATCTGCATACATGGCTACTAATATTTGAGAGAATAAATCCCTCAGGATACTCAATGTAGACCTATTCTTCTAGATTCCCATTCAGGAAGGCAGATTTGACATCCATCTGAAAAACTTTGAAATTTTTAAACACTGCATATGAAAGAAACATTATAATAGCCTCTAACCTTTCCACTAGTGAAAAAGTTTCTTCAAAATCTATTCTTTCAATCTGAGCATATCCTTTACATACTAATCTTGCTTTATTTATGGTCATTTCTCCATTTTCATTCAACTTATTTCTATAAACTCATTTTATTCCTATCACATTGTGCTCTTTTGGTCAAGGCACTAATTCCCAAGTATCATTCCTTTTTATCTAATTTAATTATTCATCCATAGCCTTAACCCAATGCTTATCATGTCTAGCTTCTGAAAAAGTTCTAGGCTAAATTTTGGATAACAAAGATAAATTAACTTACTCATATTCACTTACCATCATTCTTCTCATGAAAATTCCTTCATTTATATCCCAAATGATGTCACTTTCATTATGATTTATCTAAACATATTTGGATGGAGTTTTTGTTCCCTTTTTCTCCTTCTCTTCTTCATTTTATTCTTCAAAACCTTCCTCTTTAATGATTTCAAGAATGTATACTAGATCACTGATTATTTATGTTACATCTTCTTCTATCTTGACACTTGCACTTTCAACAATTTTCTTGGTTCTTTTGTTATAAAATTTATAATCTTTAATTTTTCAAGAATAACCAAGAAATATACCTTTATCTTCTTTGGATTCAAACTTACCAAGTTTTTCAGCGGTTCTCTTTATGAAGCATCTACTGTCAAAAACGCTGAAATAATCAACTATTGTTGGCTTGTCTTTCCATATCTCATAAGGAGTCTTGTCACTATTGAATATCAATAATTATCTATTCTAAATATGCATTGATATAACAACTACCTCTCTCCAATATTTATCTACTATCTTGGACTCATTTAGCATCATCCTCACCATCTCCTAAATTGTTTTATTTTTTTGTTCAACTACTCCATTTTCCTATAGAGTTCTAGCTGTTGAATAATGTCTCTTTATTCCATGGTCTTCAAAAAACAAAATAAATTGATCTAACATGAATTCTCCTCTTTGATCTAATCTTAGACACTTAATCTTCAAACTGGTTTCATTCTCAACTAATACTTTGAAATGTCTAAAAGCTTTTGATTTTTTATTTAAAAGCATTACCCAAGTCATATGTGAAAAATCATCAATAAACATGAAATATTTCTCACCTTGAGTAATTTAGGTTCTCATAAGTCCACATAGATCAGTGTGAATAAGCTTTATAATTTGAGTAGTTGAGTATTGTTTTGTTTTGAACCACCTTCTAGCCTTCTTCCCATGCTGACAAGGTTCACAAAGCGTGTTAAATGGCTTTATAATATTTGGAAATATTTTGACTAATTGATTCTTTCTGATGTTGAAAAGATTATTAAAATTTATGTGCCTAATTCTCCTGTGCCATAGCCAACTTTCATCAATCTAACTCAAACAACATCTTTGACCTTTGATGTCTGATAACATATACAAATTATTGCCTATTCTCTAAGCATCTACAACCAACACATTTGAATCTTTTCTTCTAATTTCACAACATTATACATAAAACTTTAGTGTGTGTTCCTAATAACACATTTGACTTACACTCAAAATATTATGCTTAAGACCTTCTACATACAAAACATTTTCTTTTTTAGTTCTACCATTATCCAAACCTAGTGTACCTTTTCAAACAATTCTAGCAGTAGGATTGTCTCCAAATTTTACTGTGTCACCATTGATCTTCTTCAAGTTTTTGAACTTTATCTTATCTCCTTTCATGTGCCTCAAACATCCACTATCAATGAACCATCGATTTTATTTATTTATTGCATGCAAAGTAGTCTACACCAACATATATTTTTTAGGTTGTTTCTTTTGTCATGAACCTGTCTAACTTTCCTCTTGATTAATGGAGCCTTGAAACTCTGGTCCTTCTTGATTGACTCAAACATGATTCTATAGTACCAAGCTATGTGTCTAAAGTTGTTTCACTTGTAACATATTATGGCCTCTTCATTAAAGCCTGATAGAGGAGCAAAATAGATGTGGCTTTTGCTTGATTATGTATGAATTTCTTTCTCCTTATTTTTGAAATTAGTATCCCTTTTTTGACATTCTATTTTTTTATGACCATATCCATTACAATAAAAATAGTAACCATGAAAATAGGACCTATTTTTGTATCTCTAACCTGATTTCATTTTGTATCTTTATTCCCTTAAGTCTTCTTTGTTTGAGATGTCCTTTGTATTCTTAACTTCTTCCCTTTTTATTTATTCTTTTGTAAGATCTTTAGCATAGCTCTTTCCTTTTTCCTTATCTATGAAATTAGTGACCTCCTCTTTCTCTTTTTCAAATCCAATACCTGTCTTATCTACATTGATCTTTGATTTTATAATATTTATTCAACATATTAGTGTTATTCTCAAATTTTGAATCATTGGCTGCTTTATCATCGATTTCTTTATTTGTTTTCTCAAGATCTGTGTTTAAAAAGCAATTTCAATAACATACCTTTCACATAATTTACTTACTATTTTCAACTGTGCCATTATATCTTCTTTATTCTTATTGGCTTCTTCAAAGTGTGCTTGTAGATCTTCAATTATTTCCTTTGACTCCTTTTCATTTTTCTCAATCTGGATGATAACTCCTAAACCAAAATAGGTTGAACCTTGTCCTCACTTAGTGCGAGTGCACAAGGATTTTATTAATTTCAAAAAAATAAGTACATAAGTGTGCCTTTACTCCATTAACCCTTTTACAATGCAAACATGGATTTATATAGTTTTTACCAATGACTGGTCAAAACAACTAATCTTATAACCAAATAAATACGAGAAAACAACCCATAAGGTAATTCTAATTAATAAATATAAAACATTAAAACAAGCTAATAATTAAACTAAGTTTATTTTATTGGGGTGTCTTTACTAAAAGATGCATGCCCCATTTACAATAATTATTTATTACCTACCAAAAATATAACCTAATGTTAAGACTTTGGAACAAGTCCTAACAAACCCCCTTATGATCCAAAGTCAGGTCTTTGGACACATACCAAGCATTTTTTTAAATTTTTCAAATTTGATTCTATCAAGGGGTTTTGTGAAGATATCAATTGTCTGATCGAAATTTGGGAAATATATTGGATCAAGAGTTTTCTTTACCACTAGCATTCACAGATAATGGTATTTGAAATCCATATGTTTTGTTTTGGCATGAAACACTGAATTCTTGGACATCTTGATTTCACTTTGATTATCAATGTATAACTGTGTAGGAGCAAACTGAGAAACCTAAAGATCTTCAAGAATACAAAGAAGGTAAACAATTTCTCTAAAAGCATCCCATGTTGCAATATACTCTGATTCTATTGATGAATTTGCCACTATATCCTGTTTCTTACAACACCAAGCAATGGCAGCTGAACCCATATGCATAGTGTATCCTATGGTTGACACTCTGTCATCCACACATCTACCAAAATTTACATCACAATATCCAACAAGTTTGAAGTTCTTGTTGTAGTGTTATTCAAGGCCATATGTTTTCATTCCCCAAAGGTAAAGAAGTACTCATTTTGCTGCATGCCAATTAATTTCTCTAGGCTCATGCATAAACCTAGATAAAATTCCAACTGAAAATGAAATATCGGGCCTAGTAGTTATCAAGTATATCAAACCTCCCACCAATTGTCTATATGTGGTGCCATCAAAAAAGGCACTACTATCATCCTTAGACAATTTCAAGTTACTTTCCATGGGAGTGAGGGTAGGTTTGTAATCACTCATGCCTAACCTCTCTAATAACTTAGAAATATACTTAGTTTGTGAAATTAAAATACTATGCTCTTTCTGAGTTACCTCTATGCCTAAATAGTAGTGAAGAAGTCCAAGATCTGTCATCTCAGATCCATTTTTAGTTCCTTCTTCATAGACTTGTTATGGTTTTCATCATTACCTATGAGAAACAAGTCATCGACATAGAGAACAAGTATCACCATTTTCTTACCCTGCACTCAAAAATAGAGAGTATCATCAGATTCACTATGATGAAAACCAATGGATTTCAAGTATGAATCCATTTTCTAATACCAAGGCTTGGGTGCCTGTTTGAGTCCATACAAAGCTTTTATCAATTTACATACTTTGTGTTCAGCATGCACATGTTCAAAACCCTGAGGTTGTTTCATATAGACTTATTCCTGTAAATCACCATTTAAAAAAGCACTTATAACATCTAATTGATGTACTTTCCAACTATTTTGTGCTACTAAGGCAAGTACCATATGAATAGTGTTCCATTTGGTAGTTGGTGCAAATGTTTCCTCATAGTCAATACCTTCTTGTTGTGCATATCCTTTTGCAACAAGTCGTGCCTTATGTTTATCAATGGAGCCATCTGATTTATACTTAGTCCTATAAACCCATTTACATCCAATGGGTTTAACATGTGGAGGATCAACTAAAACCCATGTATTATTGTTAAGTATGGAATCATACTCACATTTCATTGCCTATTGCCAAACATGTTTAGTAGATGCCTCCTCAAAAGTGGATGGCTCAGTGGAAGAAGTAGTAACAACCATAGCATAGTTTACCTATTTTTGAGAATTCCTGGGCCCTGTTAAACCAACTTCATCTGTTGTCAAGTCATAAAAAGTACTTTGAGCCCATTTTGGATACTTAGACAAATTATTCAAATCAGGGACTCTAGAATTCTCAACATGTGCATCATTTTAAGGGGGACTTAGAGAATTTTCAACAATTTCTAAGTTATCAACCTGTGAACTTGTAGATGAAGGAGAGGAAAGTGAAGGAATTTGAGTCTTCTACCATAACTTTGAAGAGTTATCCCCATTATTCAAACCCTTATCTCTTTTTGTATTTTTCCTCTCTATTCTATCAAGTTGAGAATCAATCTCTGCAATGTTCATAGTCCCAAACTCATCAAATATTACATCTCGACTCACTATGAATTTGCCTAAATCCTATGCAAGCAAATGAAACCCCATTGTATCTTCAGAATAACCAAGAAAGATGTATTTTTGACTTCGTGGTTCCAACTTAGTTTTATGTTTAATAGGAACCAAAGTAAAACAAACACATCCAAACACTTTCAAGTGTTTAACTTTTGGTTTAAATCCATACCATGCCTCATATGGAGTTTGTCCCAAAAGTGCAACTGTGGGGGACCTGTTTCTCAAATACACTGCAGTACCAATAGCTTCAACCCAAAACTTATCATCAAGCTGTTTATAGTGCAACACGGCACGTGATGTGCCCTCTAAAGTTTTATTCATTCATTCAAATACTCCATTTTCTTATGGAGTATAAGCATTACTATATTGTCGATGAATACCATGGTCTCAACAATAATATTAAAATTCATTAGAGGTATACTCACCTCCATTATCTGAACGAAGATTGGCCAAATGTGAACCTATTTCTTTTTCGACTAAGTGTAACCAATCA
This sequence comes from Torreya grandis, assembly GCA_037957365.1. Classification (NCBI taxonomy): domain Eukaryota; kingdom Viridiplantae; phylum Streptophyta; class Pinopsida; order Cupressales; family Taxaceae; genus Torreya; species Torreya grandis. Next base: position 894,419 of record JARHVA010000747.1, read on the forward strand.
AAAAACTTAGCAAAAACTTTAGATTTGTTTTTCATAAAGAATACCCAAGTCATCATAGAAAATTCATCAATAAACAAGATAAAGTATCTACACCCACCAATGGATGACTTTTTCATGTCACATACATCACTATGAACAAATTGTAAACATCTGTTAGCTCTCCAAGATGACTGTTTAGGAAAATTTTCTTGATTTTGTTTGCCTAAAACACATGACTCACAAAGAATACTATCTTTATGAAAAGTGGGCAACCCATTCACCATACCATATCTCTAAAAATCCACTAAAGAGTGGATATTCAAATGTTCATAGCGGAGATGCCATAACCTCTATGTAGACATAGTACCTATACCTGTGTCAACAACTGCTACAAGTTCTATATTGGGAGGAAACACCTTACAATGCAATCTAACCAAGTTTCCATCTTCATATCCTGTATACATTATTTTATAATCATCCTTCACTGAATTGATGTAAATGAGCCCATTTTCAAGCACAATTTGATAACCTTTCTTTCAAATAGTTACCAAAGAAAGTAAGTGTTTCTTCAATGTGGGAACATACCAAACATCCTCCAAGTATTTTATAGACCCATTAGGAAGAAGAATCCAAATAGATCCCAAGTCTTAGTGGTGTATGCATAGACTTATCTGCTAAGGCAACTGGAGAGAGAGAAGATTCCTTATAAGACCAAAAGAAATCTCTCCTAAATTTCATGTGTTTGGTTGCTCCTGTGTCTAAAACCCATACATCTGTGAGCTCATCTCTAGCCTCATATTCAATATAATCAATGTGCCCCAAAGTAGTGAATGCAGATTCATGGGCAACATTACTAGATTCATCATAGTCATGATTGGCATACTAAGCAGAGTTAGTCTTAGTCACTTTTTGTGGCCTCTAAATTTTATCAAAAGGAATCCTACATTGTGAGGCAATGTGACCAAATTTTTCACATCTATGACACTGAATGTCTGATCTACCTTGACCTCTGCCCCTATATGAGTTGTGACCATGTCCTCAATCACTTGTTTCATGTGAATTTGATTGATTAAATTGTTGATTATTTGAATGACCCATACCTCTATTTTGATATCTGCCTCCTCTGTAACCTTGACCCCCTCTATAATTGTTTCCTCTATTATTTTGATGCCCAAATGAAGATGAACTAGGCTTTAACTCTAAAACATGGGCTTCTTTAGTTTTCTAGGATTTCTTGGGTAGAGAGAGGTCATGTTGGATGAGCAACTCAACCAACTTATCAAAGGTGATCCTTGTGATCTTGTTAGAGACATGCAACATTTCAACAAAATTCCTATAGGACCCTGGTAGTCCTTTCAAAGCAGCAGTAACTATGAGGTCATCATCTAGTTTTCCAAAACCAACCTTAGTGTACTCAGTAGTGATATTTTTCAACTTAGACATATATTCTCCCATATCCCCATCTTCATCTAATGACAAAGTAAACAACTGCATATGAATATCTATCTTCTTATGATTAGGTTTCTTATCATACAAATATGGCAATGTTTTCCATGCAGTGTAACTATGAGGAGAATTTTCAATATGAACATAAGTATCATGAGTACAACAACATTTAATGAGAGTTAAGGCCTTAGAATCATGCAAATTGAATATATCTAATTTAGCCTGCTTTGTTGGCAATGTGGAATTTTCATTCTTAACAATATCCCATAACTCATTAAACACTAGTGAAGCCTCCATCAATCATTTCGAATCTAAATAATTGGAAATTGTTAATCTATCACCATCTGAAAGCAAAATTTGAATTTTCAGCATTTTGAAATGAAAGCAAGTGTAGTAGAGAAAAGTGCAACAAAATGCAAAATAAATGAAACAAATATCACACTCACTACACAAGACACTGCTTCTATGGGTTTTGCACTTAACCTCCGTGTAGAGTGTAAAAGAAAAATAAGTATTTTTGATGGGTTTTGCACTTAACCTCATCAAAAAATCAATGATTACACCCTTATTTTGCCAAATTACAATCTTATCTCACCACAACAATGCAAAATAAATATGATTGAATTTCCCCTTTTTCAAAAAATTAAATAACACAATACAATAAGTATGTGTTTTACAATATTTAGATTTAAAAGGGGAATATTACTTTTTCAAAAAAACATATTCCAAAGGCAAAAAAAATTTCTCCAAAAAGAAGGGATTTGAACCCTTGACTTCCTTCTTTGCAAGCTTCTGACAAGATAAGCTTAACCAATTACTCTAAGAGCATTTGCAAAACATTATACTCAAAAATTTCTAATTATTCCAGATTTTGTGTATGAGGGAAAATAAATAAAAAATTATATATGAGTAAATAAATTCAAAATTTTCCTTTTTTATATCCTTCTCAATCAAGCTTCCTCCTGTGGGACCCACTAAGACAAATTTTTGATATCAAAAAACATTAGAAACAACAAAAATAAATTTCTAAATTTTATTGCAATGCCAAGTTTGCTTGGGATGCCATGGCAGCTCTTGGGAATTTTCTTTTCACCTTTTTTCTCTCTCATAGGCCATACAAATCTGTACAGGCTGGGTAAAAAGGATTTTCACTGAGTTTTTGCCAATTTTTTGAGGTGTATTTACAAGGAATGAGATCAAAAGAAATCCTGGGCATTGGAAGGTTGTACCACAGGCCATACAAGTTCAAAAAATTCTCAAAATTAAAATTTGAATGCAAAAAATAGGGGTTTAATATCATTTGATCAAGATTGGCAGGTGTTTTAGCTATTAAGAGGCCTGAGAATGAGATGAATCAATAATGGTAGCCATGAATAAATATTATAGAGGTTTTTCTCAAATAAATAGGCTGTACAAATCTGGTTTTGGCCAAAAAACAATGAATTTAATAACATTAAAATGCTAAATATTCATTTTTATGCCAAATGGGGAGGTTTAAACACAAGACAATGGAGTTTGAATGATAAAAAAAGACTAGAATATGGTATATGGAAAATATGCAGGTTTAAATATAAATAATATTTGAAAAATTAAAATAATTTAATAATTTTTCAAAATATTTAAACCAATACTATATGGCATACCTTATTTCATGCCAAATGATATCATGTGAATTGATTTTTCACCTTACTCCTTCAAATTCACCAAGCTCCCAAAATAACCATGCTCTGATACCACTGATAACTCCTGAACCAAAATAGGTTGAACCTTGTCCCTGCTTAGTGCGAGTGCACAAGTATTTTATTAATTTCAAAATAACAAGTATATAAGTGTGCCTTTACTCCGTTAACCCTTTTATAATGCAAACATGGATTTATATAGTTTTTACCAATGACAGGTAAAAACAACTAATCCTATAACCAACTAAATATAGGAAAACAACCCATAAGGTAATTCTAATTAATAAATATAAAACATTAAAACAACCTAATAATTAAACTAAGTAATTTTATTTTATGGGGGTGTCTTTACTAAAAGATGCATGCCCCATTTACAATAATTATTTATTACCTACCAAAAATCTAACCTACCATTAAGACTTTAGAACAAGTCCTCACAAAAGATTTAATATTTGATTCTTCTTTTCAAGAGCTTTTAACTCTTCTAAGGCACAAATGAGTTCTCCTTCCAGATTCACTTTAGCTTCATCCTATTCTTCTTCTTGATCATTTTTACTTTTGATTATGGAGGCATCTTCATGTTTGGCCATGAATATAATCTCTTCTTCTTCTGAGTCACTAACTCCACTATCTTTGACAAAGCTAGGATCTTTATAATACAAACTCTTCTTCTTGAATCCCTTCTTGAATTTGCCTTTGAAATTCTTCTTGTGTATAGACTTTACTTCTTCATTGTCATCATTACCCTTATTTTGGAATTTATCTACAAAATTTCCAATATTTCCATAATTAAAACATTTAAAAGGTAATTTTCCTTGATATTTACCTATGCCCTTTTTTAGCTTGTGAATGAATAGAGATCCACTGTCATCCTCATCATTTCCAGAATTATCACTTGATTATTGAATTTTAGCCTTCTATTTCTTTTATGTTTTGAAAATTGCTTCTCTCTTTGAGGGTTTATCCTGGTTAGTCTGCATCTCATATGCTGTAAGAATACCATGAAGCTCATCCATCTTTAGTTTGGCTAAATTATTCATCTCTTTAATTGTCAAAACATTTGCATCATATCTGAATGTTAGATATCTCAAAACTTTTTGAACCATAGTTGATTATTATAAATTTTCTCCAAGACCTTGAATTTGATTAACTATTTGATCAATCTGCAAAATATAACTTGCTATATTTTCTTCTTCTTCCATCTTCAAACTCTCAAACTATCTTCTAAAAGTCTGAAGCTTAGCTTGTTGAACCTTTCCATCACCTTTGTAAATATTCTCAAGTTTTACCCAATTTTCATGAGTATATTTACATTGCATAACTTTAACAAATTTTGATTCACATAAACCATATAAAATAACATTTAAAGCTTTAGCATTATTTTAACTTACCTTCTTTTCTATCAGAGTAGTTACAAGTGTCTGTGGATCTTCATATTCCTCTATCACTACTTGCCATATGTCAAATCCAAGGGACATAAAATAAGTCTTCATCCTTATGCTCCAAAAAATATAATTTATCCCATCAAACAAAGGTGCCTTATTTGTTTAAAATCCTTCATGTGATCTAGCCATCATGCTTTCTCGATCTTTATTCAAGCTGTAAAACTTTTTCAAAAGGAACTTGGTCTGATACCAATTATTAAGCATGAAATATACTGAGAGGGGGGGTGAATCATTATATTATATATCTTTTACTTAATCTAATTTATTTTATTTAACCACTCAATCATACATTCAAGAAATGTAATAAAACTAAAATAATAATTTGCACCAGACAAGAGAGAGAGAGAGACACCAAATTTTTATGTGGAAACCCAAAGTTGGAAAAACCATAGAGAATAATCTTAAGTATATGAATGAGCACCAACTCAAAATACAAAGTTCACAAGCACCAACTTGTATTAGTACTGACTCTTTTGCCAACCACCAACACAACAACTATTTGTGAGCACCAACCCATAGGAGCACCAACCCCTTACAAAGATTCGTGAGCACCAATCCACAGGAGCACCAACCCCTCTTGTGTATAAAATACAACTATCTCTCAATGTTGCTTACTCAATAAATGATAAAACTCTACAATATCTCTTAATTTTTTCTCCACAAAAATAAATACAAACCATGAACTCTCTTGCATATTCCAAATGGCTTCTCAAGCCTTTATTTTTAGCTTTCCAAATGACCTTTGGCATTCACCCTTTGTGACCCTTCAATCCTCATGGAAAATGGTGCCAAACTTGTATGACCCTTTGTATCCTTGTATTTGAAAGGTCATATGGTGATCCTTCATAAGAAAAAGCATCCTTTCCTCTTTTTTATTTATCTTGGTGACTTTTCATATTCCTCAAAGTGTCCCTTCATGGAAAAATGTGCCATACCTCTTTTGTCTTCACATGGTGACTCTTGGAATTCCTCAAGATGACTCTTCATGAGAAAATGTGTCCCATTCCTCTTTCATCTTTTACCTCATGACTCTTTGAATTCTCCATGGGCCATCTTTTGACTTATATGCAACCAAAAATATATTTGTTAATATTAAATAAATATTAACACACATTAGCCAAGATATTAATATTAAAAACACCATTAAATTCAATGGGGCCTTTATCACCAAATATTCTAGACCTTTGACATCAATGAAAATATTTCCAACACTTGTCATCTTCATTGAAGATGATTTCCAATGTCATAATTCCCTTATGAATCTTTTTATACCTTAGTTTCACTATTTGATCATCATTTTGGTGTTGAAACTTGTTTTGGTTCTCATGGTAGAATTCTACCTCTGCATGAGAAAACATATAATTTGCTCATCATTGTCAAAAACATTCCAACTCACCTCATTAACAAGTACATCTAGCATGCAACTTGATTTTGGATTGAATCTGGTTGCCTTTGACTCCCTCTATAATCTCATATTGATCTCCAATGGCTACAAGCCTATCTACATGGTGATTATCATCCCTTGGCATGGATTGTATGTTAAATGCAAATAAATATTCTATGAGGTCACATACTTGATGTTTATAGTATTTTAACTAGTTTTTCTCTATTGCACTACAACCCCTTACTTGTTTCACTACAAGCTCAATATTACCTTTTACTTGAAGGAGTTTAATACCTCTCCTTAATTCTTGCAATCCATGTAGAAGATCTTCATACTCAGATATGTTTGAGGAGTAGTTTAATTAGAAGCTTATATCTAAGTAGTGTTTCTTATTTAAATGGGAAACCAATATCACTCTAGCCCCACTACCATTTTTTGACCTGAAGCCATCAAAGAAAAAGGTCCACAAATCATCATCCTCTTGAGTTGTGCTTATTAGCTTAGGAATAACAATACCTTACTCATGCATATAGTACACCCTTAGTTCTTCCTCTTTAATGGTGTTATAGGGGTAAAATCCATGGTTTTCATCTTCCCATTCATCCAAGTATAGATCTGATATGCCCTCAAGATGATCATTAGGCTCTTGCTCACTAGCAATCTCATCTTCATCAAGTATAGTGCAATTGATATTTAAAATATTGGGTATATATGGTTCTAAGTCAAAATTTTAAGGATAATCAAACCTAATAGTGACCCTAGTCCCATATCTAGTCTTAAATACCATGTATGACCAATCAGAAGAAAGGTAACCCCCAATATTTGCATTAAAGTCCCTAGATAGGCATAGGGAAAAGTATGGGAGCAAATCAACAACCATAACATATTAGGTGATAATTCAATTTGATAAGGTTGTTAACACAATATTTAGGTCATTTAAGACACCTAAAATCTTATTGGGAGAACCATCTAACTGTAAGACACCTTTCTCATTAGGCATTTACTTGAGTTCTAGCTTATCTACTGTCTTTGGGCATGATTGAGGTTGAGGCACCAAAATATATCATACAATTATGGATAAGATAGTCCCCTATTATGACTAACAAGTAAAATGGAGGGGGATGAACAACCTTATAGGTTTGAAATCTACTAGGTTGATCATCAATGACATAAATTACACTTACCTTGTAAAGTACCTTGTTCGCAAGTGAGGGCTTGGAGAGCTCATATTGGACGATGTATTTCTACCCTAAAATAGATAGATCATCTCACATATAAATACTAACATTATACCTCTTCATGTAGTACATAATTTTTAACTGATAACTAATATATACACCTAAATCTGGCCACCAATAACCCCCAAATAGGGTTTTGACCAATTTCCACCCAAAATGTACAATTTGGCTTAAAAACACTAAAACATGCTAAATGATTTGTAACTAACATATTCAAGTGCCAATTTTGGCCAAGGTGTCCCTAAATGGGGAAATGCAATTTATGGACTAGCTAACTTTGATTAGATCATTTCAAGTTAAAATGCTAATTTTACACTTGGGTGCTTTGGATTGCTCTTTCTATCAAATATTTTGCATAAGACACATGCCTTTATTATTTGTTTTTAGTAACATCATAAATAGGATAACTAATCTAATGCATTTGACATCACCTTCTAATTCCAATCTAGTTAAATTTTGAACTAATCACAAGGCATTCTAATCAATCTGAGTAATTTGTGCATAAAGTGCTTAAACATGCTTAAGATTTAATTAACCCAAATCAAGGCCTAATTAATAATTCCATGGAAACTTGTTGAATACTTATTTTTGTAAATGAATATTTAATATCTACATCATCAAGTGACCTCATTTCTTGAGAAGACATCCCTAGGCCATAAATACCACAAATATCATGATTCATGCCCTCCATGCCTCATCAATGCCTTCCATGATGCCCTCCATGCCTCTTAATAGACCATTATTCCAATGTCATGATGAGGATGATTATAAAATTAATTCTAAAAATTGAATTAATCCTCAACCACACATCTCAATCTCAGGATGGATGATTCAGGTTGATTCTAGACATTCTCCAAAATCTATAAATAAGAGGCATCACCACATGAATTTTATGTCTTGATTATGCAAAGTTATAATGCATAATTGATTACAAATCTATTTTGATGCAAATTTATTATGCTCAAATATCTTCAAAAGTCTTGATTATTCAAATTTATAATGCACAAATGGTTCCAAAACCTTTAAGCAACTAGTGTTACCATGCCAAATTGATTCTAAGCCACAAGCCAAAGGTGCCAAGGAGATATGGAGGTAGACAAGTTTCCATTTCCAAAGACTTCATGAGCACAAACTGAGTAAGCCACTACAACAAGCATTTTGGAGCATCCAAGGAAGGTAAAAGAGTATTTCTTTTGCATTTTAGTTGTGTGTTTTATTCATGTTTGTTAACTAATTTTTCTCTAGTGTTTAGGCATAGAGATACTATGCTAGTTAGTGTGTTTCTTTCATTTTGTTTTAATTTTGGAACTAACACTATACTTTCCATCCTCTCTTGAGTCAAATTCCTAGATTCACATATGGCACACCTAGTGGGACTAGACACATCCCACACATGAAGAATATCATTTTATAGTTTTAAAAATTATATTTAGATCATTAACACTCTTGAAAATTGATTTTCTAACTTTGTTTTTGCCATTTTTTGTTTGCTACAGGTTTACATAGTAATCGATGTTGGCTAGTAATATTGACATCAGTTGGATAGCTTAACCGATGTTGGTTAGTAAAGCTAACATCAGTTGGATACATGTCATCAATCACATTGGTATAACTAATGTTAGTTAGATAACCATCATCAATTAGAAAATGTAACCATTATTGGTTATATAACTGACATCGATCACCATGTTTTTATTAAAACATAGACCCAATATCTCTTTTTCCAAAGTTCATTATTTCAAACCTAAAAATATTCAACTCTAAATGGACATGCTAACATTTTTGTTGTAGGACCAAGCTTGAAATTTACCAAAACATGTTTAGTTCACCTTTTGCATGCTTAAAAATCAATTAGGAACCTTGTTTTGGTGTTTAATTTTTTTTTAGAAGTTTATGGTGAATGTTTTCAAAGTTTGAAACTAAGACCAAGGGGTCAAATGAACACCACCTCATTTTCCATTTGGGCTTAAAAATGAACTCACCTTTTCAAAGATTTTTGTGTTTACTTAGTTGTTTAGATTAAATTTTTGTTTGGCAAAAAGAGGGGTATTACGTTTATGTTCTTCCATTTTTCCCCTTTAGGGAACCCTTGGAATTAAAAGTGATATTCCTATTGCAAGTAACCTAGTCCAAGGCTTAGAAATAAATTCATTTAAATCACTCCCTAAAAACTCATCAAATTTTGGGTGATCTTGAAAATGACCCTAAAGTCTCTAATTTCATGTTTTCTTTATTTTTATGCAAACTTGGCTTGCAAAGGGGAATTCATCACCTCCCATGAGTTCTTCAGGAAATATCTGACTTGGGGTTTCACCTCCCAATATTGACTTCATTTGGATCCTAATTAGAGTTTCACACATGATGTAGTAGCACTTTAGACATTGCACTACACTGAGTGAATAGTAGGATGTAGTAGTTGCAAAAAGGACTAGACATTTTTGCAACAAGCCAAGTGATATGGACCAAAACTTTATGATTTTAGTTTACATTATTTGGCATGAAAGTCATTGTGAAATTGGTTCCCCTAGAATGATAAAAAAATTAATTAGTTTTAGTCAACCCCATTTTCCATACCCTTGTTAGTATTTGGATGATTATACTTAGTGTATTTTTGTCATTTTATCATTTGGTATGTTTTGAGACTAAAACTTGTTTATTTATTTATAAAGACATGTCAAAACAACTTTTTTAATATGTCACTCTTTTGTCTAAAGAGATATTAAGTTGGCTATTTTACACCACACTTGTGCCTTCAAATTTTTGCTAAACTTGTTTGTGTGTGTATCATTTAAGTTGCGGAGGGTAGCATTATGTTACCCAAATCATGTCAAACCATTTATGCCTTTGAGTACTTTAAAACATAACATAAATCACATCATTCAAGCATGATTACACCATTAGGCTACTTAATTTGTTTCAAGAATTGTTTCACCTTGTGCCAAAAACCATTTGTTTCAAACCATGTAATGTATACCATTTGGACCTTTCTATTGTGCTGTCATGCTATCCAATCTTGTCTAGCCTATTTGGTCAAATCCTAGTTTTCAATGTTGAGTTTTCAACTAGACTTATCAAGTTTGGATTTAAACATTAATTGATTTTTGTTTAGGCCTTAATTCATGGGGCTAATACATAGATCTTTCTCTTTTGGGTTGCATAACTTTGGTTAATCAATTACCCAAATTTGAAAACTATTGATGGTCTATTTGTTTCGTACCTATCCTTATCATTATTTGTGCCTTTATTTGTGAAAACATGATTTTTCTTCAAAGAGCCTTTTGTCTTATGCCTTATGACAAATGATCATGTTTATGTTTGATTTTGTGTGTTGGGTCTATGTCAAAGTTGTTTCCAAACTTGTTAGATTAAATCAAATGACATTAGCCTTTGTTTCAAGTCTAGTTTTTTATGCCATTTGGCCAAAAGTCCTAGAACATTCCTATTTGTTTTAGCCTAGCTTTTGACTCCACATTTGGAAAAAAGACCTAGTAACTCAACTTTTCCCTTATTTTAGACCTTATTTGGAACACTTTAACTTAGACCTTTGACATGCCGATTTTTATTTAGACACTTAACCTTTTGTGCATATAACATTTGACATTAGACTATTTTATGCCAAGACTTAGCATAAATCATTTTCAAGATACAACTCCACTTTTAGACCATATTGGAGATACATCTCCACCTCTTTAACCAAGTTAGACCAAGCTTGAACCATTTGTCCTTTGGACATAGGTTTTTAGAGTTTGTGGAACTCTAAGCCTTTTTATTTCAAAGATTTCATCATTTACATGGATATGTCTTGCTACACTTATGGTGGAATCACTTACAATCTAACTTATGATATAATGCCCACATAAAATAAATTTTATGTCTTTAGTAAAGACCCTAATGATGTTAATATGGTTTGTGAGATATATTTCTATCCACCTCATATTAATCATTCATGGGAAAAAAGTCATGAAACAACTTATGATCTAACTCGAGACCTTGATTGGTATAAAGAGGCTTGTGAAGAGGACTTTGAAGACCCAACTACAGATAATGTTTTTTGGGATATGAATCCATACCCTTTTTTTTAATAATTAGTATATAAAGCATAGTTAAGAACTAGCTTATGATCCAACTCACAACTGGGATGATATGGTTTATGAGGAAGACTTGGATGCTTTGGCTTATGTGAGTAATTAGGCTCCACCACATTGTAACATTTCTATTCTAGGACCACAATCTCACATCATTCCTATACCAAGAACTCATCCTTTGGTTTGTGTGAGTAACCGAGCTCCATAATTCCCAACCATTTCTATACCAAGACCTCATCCTTTAGTTTGTGAAAGCAACCAAGCTCCACAACACCCCTTCATCATTTTAGGGCATAGTCCTTTGGCTTGTGTGAGTAATCAAGCCTCACAATGCCCTATTATTACCATATTATGAATTTATCCTTTATCTCATGCAAGAAATCATGCTCCCTAATGTCCTACCATTATCTAACCACAAGTCATTCCTTATCTAGTGCCAATCCTAACTAAACCTCAATCGATCCAATATTTCAAAGACCAAGCTGTGTTCAAAATTGGTATCTTCCAACTCAATAGAAACCAAGGACAATCAAACCAACCAATCCAAGATGGTTTTGTTGAACTAACCACTTATGATAAGTCAACCTATGATAAATTACCTATTGATCCTACACCAATTGTCAAGGTGTCTCACTTTGATGATCCAATATTTGCTGAGTCACTTCTTAATGATTATAATTGCCTTTGGGAAAATCATTATCTCAACCATGTGCCTATTTTTTAAGAGCCTACTATTGACAAGCTAGCCTCTAAAGAGTTGTCTCTTGACCTTTTTCCCATCCTAGAGGAGTCTCACTTTAACAAACTAATCTTTGTGGATCTCATCATGCCATTACAAGTTGTTACTTATCTAATACCAAACATTCAATAAGACCTCATTATAATAAGGTACCCATCAGATGAAGAATCAAACTTAGAGTTAAGTTATATTCTTGAACTAACATTAGATTTAGCATCAAAATTAGAATTAATATCAGATTCAGAGTCTTTTGAGTTAGAATCAGATTCAAAAGAAGAATATATTCATGGCTATTACAACATTGGTTATGTATGCCTCATATATCAATTTGAATACATATTTGATCCTTCTATGATTTTTGAGGATTATTACTTCATCTTCAACACAAGTTATCTTAGTATCTTCTACAAAGATTGTGTAACCTCTCCCTATTCCATTACCATTTCACAAGCCATTATCATCAACCAAAATAGCCATATCATTGACATTCCATCTCCCATGAGTGTTGATTGGGATCAACAGAATCAAACTTTATTTAACTATATCCCTGGTGACATAACAGTTGAAGAAGATCAAGGAGGCCAAGACCACATTCATATATTAAAAGAATACTCTCCTAGTGAAACTTTTTTGGAGGTGCTAGGGGACAATCAAAGTCAAAAATCAACATTACTTAGTGAAACCTTCTCAAAGGCACTACGATACAATCAAGAAAACTTCATTTATGAACACCTCATTGAAGCACCAATAGTTGAGCACAAAATTTCTTCACTACTTGGTGAAGAAAAAATTAAAATAGCTTCCAATCTATAGCCTAATCAAATTGTAACTACTCTCAAGATCAAACAACAAAAAAAATCTAGTGGTCCTATTGAGAGAACAAGTCTTTGGCCCCACCACAACCAAATTTATGTTGAATTTGGTATCAACAACATTACATGTGACTGAAAGTCCTAATCTTCATTTGTTTCCCCACCATTACCATTTACATTATCATCTACCATTCCATTTCACAATCAAACCTACCATCCATGTCTACATTTTCCTTTATAGATGATACAAAGATACCTTATCTTAATGTTTGAAGGAATTATAATCAATGACCAAGGAAGAACACAATAACATTCTTGACATCCAAATATACTAGCCATTTTTGATAGATAAACTATTCAAATGAGGTATAGGATAGAAATTAAAATGATTGAGTATTCTATTTGTATCATTTTTTGATTAGGATATGCTTGTCCCCATCAAAAGGAACAACAAAATCAAAAACCATACCTCGGAAAAAAACATGTACCATACCGTTTCATTGACCTATGACATTTCCATTGTTACATATCCTTATGTAATTATCATGTATCCTACCATTTACCCCATCACCTAGGGGTAACCCTCTTACCACTTTATCTGATCTATCAAAAACCATCATTATCTTTAGTAATACCATACCATATTATCATTGCATTCCTATCTAAACTAAAGCCTATTTTTAGTCATCCTACCCAATCCTATTTTGATCTTGGTTCATTTGGTTTTTCTCACATATTTTGTGGGTGGATTCTAATAAAGTTTCAACAATGAATCCAATATATGTTTATAATTATAGTCTATGAAAGTAGTGTGACAGTTGATCTGGCAAGATATCTTTTATCATATCAAGTTTGTTTATGTGAGCTTGATTATAACCACTTATGGGAAAATCAGTGTTTCACTAGTCTTGATACTAATTATAACCACTTATGGGTAAATTAGTATCATTAACCTATGTCATTGTATCCTAGTTATAACCACCTATGGGAAAACTAGGGGTAACATTTGTTTATCATGTATTACTGCATCACTTTACCATCACTATTTTCATTTGACTGGCCATTTGCAGGATTTAGAAAATTATTAAGACCTAGTTGGTTTTTCCATAACTTTTATGTAGATATAATTAAGATGACTTGAGGTCATTTCAAAACTATGTGGGTCATGCTTAATTCATGTTGAGGTCACCTCAATCCCCCTTTCCATATGCTCTCAATATTTTGTGAGCAACCTAAGCCAAATGCTCTCACCATTTTGTGAGAAAGTATCTTGTCATTATATAACAAGTTAAGATACCTCAAAATTCTAAAAAAAATCATAAAATTTCAAAAAAATCCAAAAATATTTGTCCTATCTAAGCTTAGTCAATTATCCTTGATTTGCCTTATTGGGGCATTGTCATTGTTAGAATGCTTTATTTTAATTTTGTTTTAAGGAATTATATTTGTTTGTTTATTTTTGATTTTTTTTTACTTGTCTAATTGTTTATTTTCTTTTAGTATTTTTTCCTTGATTTAGTTTATGTGTGTTTATTAGGTGATTCCTTGCCCACACTTACACATGAATCCATCCATACTCATATGTTTACATTGTCATCATGGTTTCTATCATTGATGCATTATTTTTTTATTGATTATTGGATTATGGGAGTCAGTCCTTATGCATATTTTGGCCAAGTCCTCATGATGTTATACCATGATGCCTACTGACACATGCTACAAAAAACCTCAGATTCAAGAAGTCTATTCAGTAGTGGCAACATCTCTTCAACACTGATATCTCAATCATATCCCAAATAGAGTAAATAACCATAAAAGAATTTCAATATTTATTAGTTTAGATGAGCATCTCCCTACTAGTAGGTTATTCCAATTCACCATTACCCTCTATTTTAAGTTATCATCTTCCTCTACTAAGTTTATCATGTTTATCATAATCGGGGTCCAATGATTATAACTGCTTATGAGAAAATCATTGCACACCATCCCACCTATATTTCTAAATGATTATAACCACCTTTGGGAAAATCATTATGTTGTCACCACTTTAATTTTTATACCTATATGGGTATGTGTTATTCTCTTATTTATCTATCCTAATTGGGGTAGTTTCATCTTCTCAATGATTATAACTGCCTTTGGGTAAATCATTATTTTATCATACCACATTGCCACTATCAAGGTACACTACTTATAACCACATTTGGGAAAACCATTGTACACCATCCCACTTCAATTCTCAGTGATTTTGAATACTTTTTCAATATCATTGTGTTTTCATCCCATCATCTTTCTTTTCTTTAGTCCCCTCATTTTGCTTCTTATCAAGGGACCATTTATTGACCTACTTGTGCCAACCATTCCCTTAAGGGGGCATCATATAGTTAGTTTATCATCATTATAGTTGTGGCATACAAGACCTTTTAATTATTTGAGAAGATGTTACTATGCTTATAGCTTACAACACCTTCCCAAATAGAGGCAAACTATAGACACCTGAATCTGGCCACTGATAACCCCTAATCAGGCTTTTGACTAATTTCCACCCAAAATGCACAATTTGGCCTAAAAACACTAAAACACCCTAAATGATTTGAAACTAACATATTCAAGTGCATATTTTGGCCAGGGTGTCCCTAAATGGGGCAATGCAATTTATGGGCTAGCTAACTTTGATCAGATCATTTTGAGTCAAAATTCTAATTTTGCACTTGGGTACTCTAGACTACTCTTTCCTATCAAATATTCTACACAAGACATGTACCTTTATTATTTTTTGTAAGTAACATCCTAAATAGGATAACATATCTAACACATCTGACAACACCTTCCAATTCTAATCCAGTCAAAATTTGGACCAATAATAAGGCATTCTGATCAATTTGAGTAATTTGTACACAAAGTACTTAAACATGCTTAAGAGATAATTAACCCAATTTAAGGCCTAATTAAGAATTCCATGGAAAATTTATGAATACTTGTTTTTGGAAATGAATATTAAATATCTTCATCATCAGGTGACCTCATTTCTTGGTAAGACATCCCTAGGCCATAAATACCACAAATATCAAGATTCATACCCTCCATGCCTCATCAATGCCTTCCATGATGCCCTCCATGCATATTAATTTTCCCTTCTTCCAATGTCATGATGAGGATAATTATAAACTTAATTATAAAAATTGAATTAATCCTTAATTACACATCTCAATCTCAGGATGGATGGTTCAGGTTGTTTCTAGACATTCTCAAAAATATATAAATGGGAGGCCTCACCACATGAATTTTAAGTATTGCTTATGCAAAGTTATAATGAAAAATTGATTGAAAATCTATTTTGGTGTAAATTTATTATGCTCAAATATCTTCAAAAGTCTTGATTATGCAAATTTATAATGCACAAATGGTTCTAAAATCTTCAATCAACTAGTGTTACCTGCCAAATTGATTCCAAGCCAAGCCAAAGGTGCCAAGGAGAGATGGAGGTAGCCAAGCTTACATTGCCAAATAATTTAATTAGAAAAACTAAGCAAGCCACTACAACAAGCATTTTGGAGCATCCAAGGGAGGTAAAAGAGGATTTATTTTGCATTTTAGTTGTGTTTTATTCATGTTTGTTAACTAAGCTCTCCCTAGTGTCTAGGCCTAGATATGTTATGCTCATTAGTGTGTTTCTTTAATTTTGTTTTCATTTTAGAAATAACACTATACTAACCATCCTCTCTTGATTCAAATTCCTAGATTCATAAATAATATTCTTAGTTTGCATCTTGGAGGTGAAATTATCACTTGACACTTGAGTGATTTGAGGAACAAATGTAGCCTTCTACTATTACCCATGTGTTTTAGGTATTTGTTGAGTTGAAGAGGTATTTATGGCTATGATTTAAGTGGTAGGTTATTGAGTGACTTGAGTAAATTTGTGAGAGACCTTAGGCTTCCCCAAACTATCATCCATCATCCTCCTTTTAGCCCTTGTATGGGTTGTAATTGTATCATTAGACTTATGTACAATCTACCCCAAATTTGCTACCACATGTTTAAATGTATGTTCACCCTCTTGAAATTTAACACAAGTGGTGTAATTTTTTACTTTTCCCATATTACCTTTTTGTTGGCTTGGAACTTTTGATGGTGTTATGGTAGGAAAGTCACCATGAGTCATTAAAGGACCTTGTAGTGGAGAAGGAATTGTGTCATGGCCTTGAAATGGAGGAGCTTGATGCCAAATAGGATTCTAATATGTTTCTCCACTTGCAAAAATTACCATCTCATTACATTTCCCCCATGATTATTGCAATTGGCCCTCTTGTGTAACGTTATTTTATGGGGGTACCAAATCCCTTGAGCTACTTATAGTTGTGGGATTGTAGTTGTTGTATGGCCTAGCTTGTGTAATTTGATGTTGGTCTTAGTTATTTAGAGGTTAAGGAGGCCTATTATAATAAAAATATTGGTATGGGGACTGATAAGTGTTTTAATAAGGTCTATATGAGGTTTGTTGTTGACTCTCTAAAGCCATTGGCTTGTTGTTTTATGCCTTCAACAAGCCTTCAATTTTACTAAGCCTATCTACTTGAGTATCATCAGATTTACCTTGATTGTTTGGTGTAAGAAATGGATAAATGGTGGGTGGAGTAGGTTAGAGCTTAGGAAATAGTAGCATGAGTGGCCTTGGAGTTAATTTCCCTACTTGTATCAAGTAATTTTTTACCCTTATAGATATTTCATAAGCCTTAGGTAAAGTCATCCCACCCATTGACTATATAATGACTTCAGCATCTAAGTTCAAAGATATTAGGTAGTAAATAAATGCATAATTAGGTGTGGGCTTTATGATGACATTGATTCTATCTTAATTTTTTAAAAATCTATAATTGAAATCAACCATAGATTCTTGGGGTGCCCTCTTGATTGAGGTGAGATGCTCAACTAGTGACACATGGTCACTCCTATATTCAATGTGCTTGAAAATACACTCACCAAAATCATTAAAAGTATTAATTGAGGTAGGATTTATACCTCTATACCATTGTAGGGATTTTCCTCTTAAGGATGTGGCTAGTAGTTGGGTGATATTATGCACTAAGCATAGGTTTATAATGTTAGCTATGTAATATAAATGAGTGGTGGAAGTTTCTCCTATAAAATAAGGAAATTTGAAGGATTTAGCTAGTATATCATCATATTTTTTGAGGTTAAGGGGGATACCACCATTTAAAGGTATAAAGGCTTGCAATATAGGTCCTACCACTGAGGTTTGTGGACTTTTGGGATACTGTGAATGGGCAAAATTTGTTGGTTTTGAATACTTGAGAGAATTTTTGGGTGTGAGGTTGGGATTTGAAATATGAACCCTCTTTCTCCTTACAATATCTAATGCCAATTCAAAAAACTAAATTTGCTTACCCTTTGAAGCTAATCTAGTAGAGATTTGGCACATGAACTTACCTTCCAATCTACTAATGAATGTCTTAATCCATCCAAATTTCATTTCATGTTATCAATATTTATAAAATATATGTGTAAGTTCCTTAATTACTATTGCACTAGGTGTACCAAAACTATTAGAGTTTTAGGTTGCACCCTAGCTGTGGAGAGAAGTATTCAAGTCCTATCCTCAAACCTAGTCTAACATGGGAGTGACCTTAGACTATGGGTTGTCTAGTTTTTAGGTCACACCTTTAGTTTTCATGGGGATAAATCCCCTAATATAAAAATGTAATACTTTCTAAGATATAAATCGTTCACAAAGAAAATGGAGAAGGATGTGAAAACTAAAGCAAGAATCTAGCCTAGGTAGTGATGTACCAATTAATGAATGATCCACTCTCAATTATTCCATTTGATAATTATTGATTAATATAATAGAGATAAGGGTTTATCAAACTCTTCAATAATGTTTCTAGCATGAATGTTTTACATGAAGGTTGAATAAAGACCTACAACTTGAATTATAAAAGGAGATAGGTCTATGCAAGACACTATGGAATCATGATACTTCAAGGGAAATATTACTTGCTAAAAATTCACACAACCTATAATAAACTAAAAAAATTGAATCGAGGTACATGGAGGACATGCATATGATGACTAGAAACATACATTCTAAAAATCAAACTCTAATAAAGTACACATAGCATTCAACCAAAATATGAAATTATCTTCTCTTGCTTTAAAAGAGTTTACAAAATGATTTTGGTAGATTTTTTCTACACCCAACCAAAGGATGGAAAAAAAGAGCTCAATTCCTAGTTTTATAAAGAAAATGGAATACAAGAGAGGGAAATACAGGCATAAGAGGGGTCATCAATGGCATACAATAATTACATAGACTAGTTCATCTCTTAGAACATTGACACCCCAATGATGAGCCCATTTTTGGCATCATGGAGGCTATAAATCCTTCAATTGACCTCATTCATGCCTTAACCATTCTAAAAATAGCTCCCTCTTTCAGTATTTATGTAATGCACAAGGGGTGTAAATAGGTCTACTTAAGGTGTTATACAACCTTTACATCAATGTGTATGCTAAATGGCTCATGAAACTACCTCTAACCTAAAAAAATGAATCTATTTTGGTGTAATTTTTCTTGGAAGACTATTACAAAGTATGGAAATGGTTCATTAATGTCCTCACACCACCTTTTTCTCACTAGATCCTTTCATTTACATGATAATTAAGCTTGTGTGGATTGATGTCCAAATTTTTATCCATATCCATTGTGTGAGTGATATAAAATTTTAAATTGGGTTCTACTTTAATCTTATGAGACTTAGATAGTCCTTAGTTAACCTCTAGTTCATTGACATTATGATCCTTAAAGAGTTCTTTACCTACAACACACATTATCCTTGCATGACAAGGTCAATTGGACTACGTCATAGACTGGTAGTTTAGATGGAGATGATGAGAACATTTATAATTATTTTCATGAGATCTTTTATAATTGGATGAATATAATTAGTCCTAAACATATCCCTCCCATAATTTAGAACTTTTCTTTAGGCTCTACAATGTAGATTCTAATTAAAACCTTACAAATTTGCTTATTTAAGAGACATCCATACATCTTTCATATCATTAAAAACCATGATTAAGAGCCCTCCTAAGTCCCAAACATGATCTAAGTGATATAAAAATAACTTCTAATAAAAATAAAGCATTTTTTCTTAAGCCTCTCTAGACTGGTCATTATTAGGGTTTATAGGAGGTTTTAGGGGCTTAGGAGTCTTAGGCTTGGTTTATGGATATCTGAGCTTGGGTTTCTAAACTAAGTGAATAAATCTCAAGCCAATAATCTCTCTCACATCTCATAAACATTCATAGCCTCCATGTTTAACCCTCAGCTATGGTAAGCACTTGAAGGTGCATTTTGTGTGAAGAGTTTACTCCTTGAATGACTTCTACTTGCTTACAAGTAGAAAGATGTATTGTGATGTCTTCTCTAAGGCCTAGGATAGCCCAAAGGGATTAATATCAATGAAATTATGTCCTAAAATAGGATTTAAAACACTCTATCTTTTAAAATAATATTATGATCTACCTTTTTGATGGCATAGTCATGGTGAAGGCTGAAAATTCTTTTGTATGCACACTTGAACCATGAACCTTGACCTATATAATGGTATATGATCTACCTTTTCTTCATTAATGACTTGGAAAAACATATTATATACCTTATAAGTGAGCACCATTGTCTTCATTATGTCAATTTTCTTTTGTAGGGTGCATACAACCCTATGTACCAAGTCCTGTGCTTTTCTATCTGATGAAACAATCATGGAGGTTAGTATAAAGACCACCATAAGGTTTTTTTAGGTGATTTGGGAGTCAATTTTCCTATTTTAAATCATTTTTCACATATATTCTCTCTCTACCTTGGTTCTAATGCTCAAACTAGCTTCTTTAGCTCTCTTCCATATAACTTTGACCCTTCACATGCCAACCAAGGAACCATGGTAGTGATCATAAGACCTTAGATGAAATTAGAGGTCATTTCATGGCTGAATCCCTCAATATGGGTGGGTTTTTAGCTGATATTTCATCATTAGGTTATTTCTAGTCTTTATGTAGGGTTTGAGACATCCACCATAGTAATGATGGTTCATAGAGTATAGACATCCAAACCTATAATAAAGAACATGGATGTTTATTGCATTAACCCCCTCATCCCCCAAGAATAAGTTGGATTCCCATGCAAAGGATCCTTTGAGATATGATAATCATAAGGTGAGGTTAGGGTTATTTATAGGTAGTTTTGAGCCTTTATTTTTTTTAGAATTCATTAATAAATCCCAGCCCCCTATTTCCAATCAATTTTCCATGAATTTTTAGTCCATATGGATACTTAAATCTCCCTAGTATCTTTGGCTCTGAAGATGTTTGTGGTGGAGTGGGTGAACATTTGAACATGCCCCTCAAATTGCTTATATGCAAGTGGATTGGCTCAAGCTAGATTTTATGGCATTTAGATCACATTTTCCACATCCTAACACTTGAAACCCCTTTGTTGGGTCTGAAACATGCTCACACCCCACACCTTGGCCATTGAATTGATCACAACAACTTGCAAAATTCTCAATATATCACTAAGGTCTGTGTGCAAGTCTACTTACTTTCCTATGTCAACTCATCCCCTAAGGATTTGATTATTAGCCTAAGCATTCATGCTCTGGGGAGGTCAAGAACCCTTTAAACATAATTATCCACTTGGGTCAAAACCGTATGGTGTCTCAAATAGCCTATAAACCACATACAATATGGTTACAACTTTAGTTCACTGTATGTTTGCAAGAGACAAGCCTTAATGTTAGATAAAATAATGAGTATACCCATTTTTTTCTTAAGTAAACATATTATCATTTTTACTAGGTCATGATGGAATTTTTTAACAATTTTGGGAGCTTGGATATGCTGGAAAGGGCCCCAAACCATCATTTTGGTCCAAATTAGCTCTAAACTACATCCTAACAATATCCTCAAGTATGTAAACTTTGAATGTGGCCTATGACATTCTTCTAAAGGTGTTTGCTAGGTTGGGGTTACTTACCACATGCTTAGTATTACTATCATGCCTAGGTGATAGCCCTATAACACCACCTTCTTGTGAAACCCATCTTTCATTTGAACTTAAGTTTCCCACTTGCATATGACTATGTGTTATCATGACTATGATGATGTCATTCTACCTCTTTAAGGTTAATGGTTATCAAGTTTTACACCCTCAACAATGTGAACTTTAATTTCCTTGTATGTATTCTACCTCTCTAAACTCATATGATGTGAAAACACTACTATATATTAGTAATTCCAAATGTTACCTTCCTTTACCTCTGACTATTTATTGTATTTGTTACTTGGCCGATGTTAGGAAGGAGATGGCCTATAAATAATTTGAAATATGTGGCATGGATGGATCACATAATCACTCAAAATTTTTAAGATTAATATACCATGACTCTTATGTCAACTTTCATACCCTTGAATATTCTACCTAGTTATTCTTGAAACCCTACTATAATAGCCTCAAGGTTAGTTGTAGGTGCACATTATGCACTCCTAGGTTGCCATATGGACATATAGGTCTAGTTCTAGATGATGTCAGTGGTATTGATAGTTTTGGTGCAATGTATGGGTTAACTTTGGATGATCAATCTTTGGGGAAGGGGTGGGTGAATTGAAAAAGTGATGGGGGAGACACATGGAAAGAGATGAACATGGAAACATGGTGGTAAAACAACACAATTTTAGTGAAACTATAGTGAGACCATATGAACATGGAGATGGAATGAAATGGACATAATACTTCTCCTAAGACCAACCTAAGTGGAATCTTCAGACACCCTAAAGTATACATAATCAAACATGAAAGTTTTAAGGTAGGAATGAGGTGTATATGGTCTCAAAATGATTGTAGTAGGATTTCGAGCACACTATGAATTAACCAGGCTAATTTAAACTCAAAAAGTGAATTACCTATTAGGAAGGATTAATGAAACAAATCAAAATGATAGAAACCTTACCAAATTCCTTATTTCATATCACCTCCTTATAGGATGTTCTAATGGATTTGTGATTGTGTATTAGACTTATATTTTTGGCATAGTGATGGCATGATAAAAGTATTTTGATGATGGATGAAGGATTGATTCAAGGACTAATTTGGTATGGATTCCCTACAAGATTTTTCCTTGGCCTCTCATGGAGGGAGGAGGTTGCTTATATAGATTGTGGAGGGAAGATAAATGGATGACATTCAAATTTGGATGAGGAGATCCAATGGCTATATATTATTCAAGGAATATTAAATTCCTTAGATGTCTATAGTTTAGATACTTCTAGAGACTTGAAGGAGATTATCCAATTATAGATACTTATTGATTAGCTCAAGGATAATTGAGGATTAGGTGGGTATTAGATAGGGATTAGGTAGGTGATTAGGGATTAGGGATGTAGGAAAGGCTAGGGTGTAGGTTAGTAGGTGGGGTTATGGGAATTAAAAATTCCCATATAAATGGATAACTGGGAATATATTAGGATGATAGGAATTAGGATAGAAGTAATGAAGGAGGTGGGATGAATAAGGTTAGTGAATGTAGGATAATAAAATGGGATATTAGATGAATGGCTAGGAAGGGGGGATATTAGTGGAATAAAATAGGTTAAGCAGAATTAGTGTCGATTAATAGGAATATTATCAATGGCAATGAAGTGAGAGATTTTAGGTGCATAAACTAGGATTCTCAGAAATACCTTAACCTCCATGAAAACCCTTAAACTCTAAAAAATGTGAATGAGTGGTTTGAAGGCAGAGAAAGAGGTCTGTTAGGACTATGAAGCCATTATGGAAGGTTGGGAAATATGTTCAAAAGGGGATGGAAGTATCCCAACACCACTTTTCCATTTCTTTCATATCCTTTGGGACACATTGGATCCATGTAAGTGATTTTAGATATGCATACAATTTATTTTATAGAGTGGCATTTACATATAAATAACCTTATTTTCTTGAGATGTCATGGGGTAATAAGAGGAGTATTGAATATTCCATATGAACAAGGAGGTATTGTGAACCTTGAAACATCTTTACCAACTTCTCAACCTTACTTTTAGCCTTTGATAGAGACACCAAACTCTATTATTTGGACAAAATTTTCTATATTCCATAGACAAAAACTAGTTAAAGAGGTTTTCAAGAAACATAAACTCAAACATGTTAATCCAATGTTGAAACCACCATGGGAAGACTTTACATGACTTGATGTTATAGGATCCATGATCAAATTTAGGAAATGAGGTTAAATACTTTGAAAATCATTAACTCCAAATGTACCTATATATATGAGAGGGACATAAAGGATGTTTAACTTCTTAAGGAATGTTCATAAACAATAGGTAGTCAATCTCCAAAAAAATTCCATGGGTGTTTAGCTCTCTTAGTCTACTTTCCATGGGTGAACTATTAAACCCCCACTCACCTTCTCTTGTATGGAATAAGTATGATTTTGAGGGGGCCTCTAAAATTTCATTTGATATAAAAGGAGAGAAGCAATGATTTTAAACTCATAAGATACTAAAACATACTGCTCCTTTCACCATTTCATCCCTCTGACTTCCTTCTACAAAAACATGCCTCTAACTGAGCTAGTCAGTACAATATAGATCCATATTATTGAAGAAACACTTGTAAACTACCATTTTTATTACAAATATTGTTGTCTCAAACATAAAATGTAGCTAGCATGTGTTGTGGAGGGAAAGTAGGGTAAAACAACCCTTTGACGTAATGGTATGAATTGAAGGAAGTTGAAAGGTCACAAATTAGCATGTGTGGGCCCATTTTAGGGGAATTAACATTGACTAAGGTGCTAGTGGGACTAAATAAGGTATGAAAATATCCCATGATGACTTGATGGAGATAAGGAGGTCTTTTGGAGGTGTATGAGGTGATTTAGTGGTCAATCAAGGCCAAATAACATCTTATTATGACCAAAACCATTGATGATGTTCAATTATATGGTCTTAAAAGAGGGTTATCAATTAGATCATCATGTCAATACACATCAAAAACCTTAATGGTCAATGAAACCTTGATTAAACCTTATAACATTGCCTATGATGTTTTTTTAAGGATTAATAATGGGAACACCTCTGATTATTATGTAGGACCAATATGTCTCTAGGCTTTCACCAAGTTACCCCCTCAAATTGTCTTCATCACTGCATATTTATCATTTTGATGACCCTTTATGGTGGATGAAAGGTCATATAGGATTATTTAAACACCATGAAACTACATAACTCAAGATTTAAAGGAGGTATAAGGGTCTATAAGGACTGATAAGGTAAGTTTGAAACATGACCAAATAGTGGACTGACTAGACACCCCTTTCAACTCATGATATGACTAAAAACCATAGTTTTAATGATGTATCATGAATCCAAGATATAATTTTTTCCACTTTATAGGTATATGAATATAAATTTACCAATTTTTTTGGTGACTCATCTAGCTTGATCAACCTTCTAGTCATAGAATCAATAAAATTGATCACACTTGCTCATGATGACTCAACAGATGGAACATGATTGTAACATAGGCTTTGCCTTAACCTTATACACTTTTAAAATAATGAGAGAAAACCAAAAAATAGGAAATAATAAGGAAAAAAAATCACAACTAACTAAAAAATATGACTAAATAAAAAACATGACACTTGTGCAAGAGTACTTGGAGGTAAAAGACAAACCTACCTACCTATGTACAAAAGAACATGAAAGAGGCTTAGTATAATAGATTGAGATAAATCCAATTAATATACATGGGAAGGCTCTAAAAATTAAATGTATCAAGTTAAAATGTATTTATCTCTTTGTATCATTTGATAATATAAGGTCCACTCCAAATGTTATCAAACTTGGAGTGTTTTCATTGATTTGCATGGTCTTCATCTCACTTGAGGACTATATCTCTTTGTTGAAATGTTATAGAGGAATATCTCTTTTCAAATGAATTATTCACTTGATGATGATTATACCACATTATGTGCATGGAATTTTCTCTTATCTCCTTTAACTACCTTAGCTCATTCATTCTCACTTGCATAACATCATCTTCTAGGAGTTCAAGTTGGTGGGCAAGATCTGATGCAGGCATTTCAAGGGAGATAGGAAGTATTGAATCTATATAATAGATAAGTAGATAAATGGAGTGCCCAATATAATTCTTAGGTGTCACTCTATCTACCCATAAGGCTGTCCTCAATCTAGTATGTCACTTGCTTTGACTATCCTCCATAGTCCTTTTGATCATCCTTGGTAATTTATTTTTTGTGGACTCTGATAGTCCATTGCCTTATGGGTAATAATTAGAGGATGATTTAAGGTATATTTCATGTAAAATATCCCACTCATATACCTTGGTACTGATGAAGGCCAAGGCATTATCAGAAATGATTATTGAAAGAATACCAAATTTGGTCATAAGGTTATCATAAAACTCTAAGACATAATTCTCATTGGCTTCTTTGAGGGTAGCTACTTCAAACCACCTTGTGAATTAGTATATGGCTGTGATGACCCACTTTTGTTTAACACTTTAAGGGGGATGGATAATCCCTATGAAATCCAAGAGCCATTATGTGAAGAGTTGTTTTACTTGTATTGGTTACAAAGAAAAGGTAGCTAACTTATGCTTGCCAGTAAACATGGCAAATTTTGAACACTTCCTTACCTAATAGTGTGCATATATAAAAAATGTGGGATAAAAGTACCCAAATATAATTATATTAGATGATATTGTCTTATAATCAAAGTTCCCACCAACTGGGCCATCATGAAATTGTTTAAGCAACTTGTCTACTTAGCATGATTCCACACACCTCAAAAGCATGTCTCCTATGTCCTTAAAAAACACTCCATCTATCAAGACATAGGGTATATTTTGTAACCTAAAGTGAATATTATTGGATCTATCCAATCCCATAGGAAATTAGCTTAATTGAATAAATATGATCACATCATGTGTCCAAGAGAGAGGGGTATTAATTGCAACTGCTTGTTGACTATCATGGACTACCAACACTTGATCTTCACCTTCATTTACCTTTGTTACAAGGTAATCACATAAACCACTACCCTTGATAATATTTTTAAATCTAACTTAAAGTTCATACTTCATGCATTTTATTACCCACCTAGTTCTCTTATCATTGAGGTCTCTATTGAATATGAACTCTTTGATGCTTGGGTGTACTACTATGAGTATAATCTTGAGATTTGACACCATTTTCCTAAATTTATTCAACCTTATCACCACAATAATAAAATATTTCTCCATAAAACTATATATTTATTCACATCCTTCTAAGGCATGACTAAATAAGGTAATATGTTGTTCTAGGCCTTCACCATTCTACTGCATTAGCATGAAAAAAATTGCATCTGATGTAGAGAAAGCATACAAGTAGAATTCCTTGCTAAAATTAGTATTAAAAAGTGTAGGTGCATGAGAGATGTCCTCTTTTATGGCTTCAAATCTCCTCTTACCATTTTTTTCCATGTAAACTCTTTGTGTTTCCTTAGCATGTGAGTAAGAGGTTTGACCAACTTTGCAAATCTTGGGACAAATCTTCTTATGAAGTTAATCTTCCCCAAAAAATTATATATACCTTTCTCTTGCTTGGGTAGGGTTAAGTATAGAAAGGATTCAACTCTCTCAGGGTTTATAGAAATACCATATTTTGACACTACATGACCCAATAATTTGCTTTCATAAACAATAAAGATGCATTTCTTAGGATTCAATGACACTCCAAACTACATGCATCTGTCAAAGACTAGTTTCAAATGAGCTATATGGTTTTTTGGATATTTTGAGAAAATAGTGATGTCATAAAGGTATATGAGTACTATTTCATTGATTTACCCCTCAAAGGCAACATCCATTACCCTTTGGAAAGTTACCCCTGTATTAGACAATCTAAAGGGCATCTTCATTTATGTATAAGTGCCCCAATTTGTAGTGAAGGTAGTCTTATGCCTATCCTCCTCCTTAACCAAGATTTGTTTGTAACCTAAGTAACCATAAAGTAATGAGAACCTTTAGGAGCCTACAACATTTTGAATTATCTAATCTATTGAAGGCAGTGGGTAGTGGTCTCTTAAAGACACCTTGTTGAGGTCTCTAAAGTCAACACATAAGTGTATTTCCCCATTATTCTTCCTCATTTGAAAAAGGTTTTCCACCCATGAGGAATTTTTGATGGGGAATAATATCTTTAAATCAATCAGTTTGAACAACTTCCTTTTCATTAGCTCCTCCACCTTTGGATCGG
The DNA here is from genome assembly GCA_037957365.1 of Torreya grandis. Taxonomy (NCBI): domain Eukaryota; kingdom Viridiplantae; phylum Streptophyta; class Pinopsida; order Cupressales; family Taxaceae; genus Torreya; species Torreya grandis. Next base: position 922,567 of record JARHVA010000747.1, read on the forward strand.
CAGGCCTTTATTTTTGTCTTACTAACTTTACATTACTTTCCAATTTTATAGTATGGTGTGTAAGTTTGGGGTCAAAGCCTTTCAATTCATGGTACTACCATGAAAATACATCTGAATAATCTTGACATAAATAAAGGTATCTCTCTCATCTACTATGTTAACCTTTCCCAACTTTAATAACTTGTCCTTAAAGATTTATACCCTCTTATAATGTTATTCCTTAGTAGAGATATATACCTTGTCCTTTCTCATATGGTAATCTTCATTGAAGATGTTTTTCAATGTCACAAGTCCTTTAGGTAGATTTTTAGACTTTAACTACACTTTTTGATAATCATATTGGTGTTGAAACTTGTTATGGTTCATGTGGAATAATTCTACCTCTTGCATGAAAAAACATACAATTTGATCATCATTGTTATAAACTTGCCAAATCACCTCATTTTCACGTATAGTTGGCCTACATATGACCTTTATTTTGGATTGAATTTGGTTTCCTTTGACTCCCTCTACAATTTCATATTGATCTCCAATGGCTGCAAGCCTATCTACATGGTGATTATCCTCCCTTGGTATGGACTGTATGTTGAATGCCAAGAAATCTTCTATGAGGTCCCATAATCAATGCTTATAGGCATTAAATTTATGGTTCTTTACTACAATAATAACCATTAATTATTTTAATAGCATCTCACTATCACTTTTACTTGAAGGAGTTTAATACCTCTCCTTCTTGCTTCTTGTAACCCATGTAGAAGAGCTTCATACTCAGTTGTGTTTGAAGTGTAGTTGAAATGAAACCTTGTAGCTAAGTAGTATTTATGATTTGAAGGGGAAACTAAAATTACTTTAGCCCCACTACCATTTTTCCACCTGGATCCATCAAAAAATAGGGTCTTTAAACCATCATCCTCTTGAGTTATGTTTATTAGGCTAGGAATAACAATACCTTACTCATGATTATAGTCCACCCTTAGGTTTACCTCTTAAATGGTGTTATAGGGATAAAATCCATGGTTTTAATCTTCCCATTCATACAAGTTGTGATATAATATGCCTTAAAGATGATCATTAAGCCCTTTCTCACTAGCATTCTCATCTTCATCAAGTATGGTGCAGTTAACATTTGAAAGATTGGGTACATAGGGTTATAAGTGGAACCTTGAAAGAGACTCAGACCTAATAGTGACCCTAGTCCCATATTGGGTCCTAAAGACCATGTATGACCAATTAGAGGAAAGGTAATCCATAATATTTGTTGTAAAGTCCCTAGATAGGCATAAGGTAAAGTATGAGGGCAAATGAATAACCATAACATCTTGGGTGATAATGTAATTTGGGAAGGCTACTAACACATTATTTAGGTCCTTTAAGATACCTAATATCTTGGTGGGAGAATAGTATAATTGTAATATACCTTTCTTATTAGGCACATACTTGACTTATAACTTACTTACTATGACATTGAACATGACTGAAGTTGAGCCACCAAAATATATCATACAATTATGGATGAGATAGTGATCTAGGAGGATCTATATTTTGATTTGAAAATTAAGTCATCAAATTATAGGATGAGCATTGTCATGATAAAGAGCTCATTGATATATTTTTTTATGAATTACATGGTTCACAAAATGGAGCCTATATGCACTAAATATTGTGTGTTGAAATTTGAATAAGGTAGAAACATGGTTTGGATGGAACTTCCAGTTGGATGATGACAAGTGGTGAGTGGCAAGTGGATCACATAGTGGGTCCTAAAGCCACCACATGGCTTACCACCACCTTATTCCTAGATAAACTAAAAAATTTGTCAACTCAATCCCAAGTTAGGATACAAACCTAATTTGGATAGTGAGTCAAGTTGGGATGCTGACCTAAGTTGGAGTGGAGAGCCCAACTTCAAACCAAGACCGTGTCAATGTATCCAAAGGAGGCAAGTTGGGGTGAAGACTGAGTTGGAGTACCAAAGCTCAAGTTTGAGCTAACCAACCTAGATGGGATCCAAGTTAATATGGATTGAGATAATATTTACCCTATATGGGTTCCCAAAATTCCCAACATGATATAGGTCTAAATTAATCCCAGATGGTAACCTGAATGGGATGAATGGAACAAAATGCTTTAGGATTATATTTTACCCCAAATGGATAAGCCTGAATCTACTAACATGGAACAAAATGTCACCATCTAACATACCTTCTAAGATTTCCACATTCCATGCCATGGTTCATCCATGTTTCATGCCACAGTTCATCCATGTTCAATCGTCGAAGTTTCCAAATGCCACATAGTCGACTGAATAATCCATGCCAATACTTGGTCGTGACACCACTGATTTTACCAACCAATATGGATAGAGATTCAACTTACACATGGATGTGGAAGAATTTAAAGTGGATCAAATACCATGTAGTAGTGGTAATTGGAGTCTATTTAAAGACTTAAGTTGGAGAACCCATGGTAAATATGGGATAAAAGACTTATCAACATAGACAAATAAGCCTTCTGAAGCTATATTAAAAATGATGGTGATTAACCTATGATCCATGTGGGATTAAACACATAATAATCCATCACTAATGGGATTAAAACCATTTCTAAGTAGGATAAAAGGATAATGCTTTTATTGTCAGACCCACTAATGCAAGCACTATATAAAGTGCTCAATATGGCATTTGAAGTCATGGGTTTTAGAAGTTGGGTAGAATAAGCAAAGTGTGGACTGGGAGATTTGAACCTCTACCTCTATGTAAAAAGAAGGAGGTGCCCCACAATATACCATGTGATCCATAAATGGTATGAAAGGAGGGAAATTATATTTTAATATACAATGAATGGAGTCCTCAATCAAGGCATAAGGACCCATTTATGTTCTTCCTCCGATTCAAGGCATCTAGAGGCATTTTCATCTCTTAGTGTAAACTATAGATTTGTTCTAGTTTCTAAGCTGGTTCCAACCATATGTTGAATGTCAAGGTTTGTTTCTATTTGATACTAATTTTGATGCCTAGAAGTGAGATTTTTTAGTAGAAGATATCTAGAGGTGTTTTTTGGGAAGGTGCAGAATCTATTCTTGGGTTTGCCAATATTATTCTAAGGTCCATAAAATAATGTTTCATTATTGTTCTATAAGGGTTGCCTTGTACTTATAGACATTTTATAATGAATTGGTTTAGCTAATTTATGAACCTAGAGACCTAGGCATTTCCAAACTCTGTAATCAACTCTTGTGTAGTGTGGTTGGTATTCTTGCATTGTTTTTCATATACATTGATTATTTTGTGGGAGAATTATTAGTATATTTAATAATTGCCTAAAAAGTATCCAAAGTAAACTTTTTGCATAAAAATTAGTGCTAGTTAATGGATCAGGTTGGTATCAAATTGGTTCTTGCCTTTTGTGGCTATTGGGACCAACTTAGCCATGGATTTGTATCCTTGGATGGAGTTGCCCATGATACTACTAATATTGGGATCGATGATAAAAATTATTGTGTCATGCTGATGGGAGTAGGCATAATGAATAGCAAAACTGAATACCATGGTGGTGAACATGAGTGCCCATAAGCTCACTTATGATCAATGGATCATCAAAATCCAACAAAAAATTAACTCTCTTTCTAATCAATAAAAAATGAGTCAGGATGAAAGAAATATCATCTAGATGATCCCAGTACTTAAGCCAATCCAATATGCAATCATTACATAAGATGTGGACATGTGGTAGAACATTGTTGGTTATGATATCTTGAATGTGCACTAAAATGGTTCCAACAAAGGAATGTGGGAAGAGGAAAGACTCTTGCTATCCCAAGTACTAGTTAGCATTTGGAATCCCCAATTCAATAAAGGACACCATTTGAACCTCCAAATATTATCATATGATCTATGAGAGCCTCTAGGCAAAATTTATAGAGGGATGTGTCATTAGAATTATTTTTGATGAAGACATTAGAAAAGGTCATGTGACTATTGATGTAGTACATTGATTACGATTGCCACCAGTGCCACTACCACATGATAAAATAGGTGGCTTGTGGAATCGTATTATCTGAGGTATGGAAATATGTTGTTGCACCTTTCCATTTGTAGTTGGGAGACATTTCTTAGACATGGTGAATCTTGATATCATCCAATTAGAGATGAATGATATGGTTCTATGAAATTTCTCTCTTCTCTCAACATGAATTTTTCATAAATGATAGCATTAAACTTCGCTTGGATCACACTTAGATTATGTAGTTTGAGACAGTGCAGGTCTCTAGACCGAGTCATGATGAATCCAACCAAACATTAGACTCGTATGTACTAGGAGACCATCGGGAACCTAAAGATGAGAAACATGATGATCCATAGAGTGATTATTGAAGGAGTCAGGTCCACACTAGGATCTTATAATTGGTAAGGAATCTTTGGTGTATTTTGGGTTATCTATTTGTCTATAGTTATAAAACCAACATAAATAATGTGCTAAGTTAGATGTATTAATAAGACCCATATGAAAAATATTGTGACATACATCATGCATAGTTGTAAAAAGACCCACATGAAACTATTTATATCTGTATATACATGCATTATATAATTCTAGTTTGTTATGTTATGGAAGTCACCTTTAGAGAAATGTTGAGTGATAGGTTTATCATACTCAATTTATCTTCTCGCATTTTTGGGTAGACATTTTCCATTAACAAAAGTATATGCAAATTAGGGTATACTTATTTATGTAACTATTGTTTTGTATAAAACTCAATAAAAGTACTTTTTCCACACATACTTCTATAAAGGCCATATAGTAGAAAGAAACATTGATGGATGTGATAAGAGATCACTAGGCTTATCTGTGAAGAGGTTTTGGGGAAATTATGTAGTAAATGAAGTCATTACATCCTAGTAGAGGCTATTGATGATCATGCAATAACATAGGTTTGTGAAAGAAGTGATCAATTAGTTGATGCAATTAAGGAACCTAATATAATGATAAATACCATTTAGAATTATCTAGAACCAATTGGCATTACAAAGGAGCAAATTGGACACCAGCTTTTGGTTTATCAAAAGCCCTTTTAGTAAGGAGGATTGATATAGGAGGATCTATATTTTGCTTTAAAAAATAAATCATCAAATTATAAGATGAGCATTTTCATGATAAAGAGCTCATCAAGATCTTTTCATTGAATTTCATGGTTCACAAAATAGATCCCATATGCACCAAATATCACATGTTGAAAATCAAATAGGTTAGAAGCATGGTTTGGATGGAACTTCTAGTTGGATGACAAGTGGTGAGTAGTGAGTGGATGACATGGTGGGTCCTCAAGCCACCATGTAGCTTACCACCACCTTATTCCTCCATAAGCTAAAAAATTTGTCATCTCAAGCCTGAGTTAGGATGCAAACATGAGTTGGATAGTTAATCAAGTTGGGATGCTAACTCAAGTTAGGGTGGAGAGCCCTACTTCCAATCCAGATCGAGTCAGGGTATCTAAAGGAGGTGAGTTGGGGTGAAGATCGAGTTGGAGTACCAAAGCCCAAGTTTGATCTAACCAATCTAGATGGGATCCAAGTTAATATGGACTGGGATAAAATTTACAATAGATGGGTTCACAAAATTCCCAACATGATCTAGGTCTAAATTAATCCTAGATGGAAATCCAAATGGGATGAATGGAGCACAATGGTTCAAGATTATATTTTACCCCAGATGGCTACCTTGATGGATAAGCCCAAATCTACTAGCATGGAATAAAATGTCACCATTCAACATACCTTCTAATCTTGTCACATTCCATGCCATGGTTCATCCATGTTCCATGCCACGGTTCATCCATGTTCAAATGTCAAAGTTTCTAAATGCCATTTAGTTGACCAAATAATCCATGCCAAGATTTGGTCATGACACTACTGAGTTTACCAATCGATATGGAAATAGATTCAACTTGCACATGGATGGGGAAGAATATAAAGTGACCTAAATACCATGTTGTAGTGGTGATAGGAGTCTATTTAAAGACTCAAGTTGGAGAACCCATGGTAAATGTGGGATAAAAGACTTATCAGTATACCTAAATAAGCTTTCCAAGGCTATATTAAAACTAATGGTGATTGACCCATGATCCATGTGGGATTAAATGAATAATAATCCATCACTGATGTGATTCAAACGATTTCCAAGTAGGGTAAAAGGATAATTATTTTAAAATTACACCCACTAATGTAAGCACTATATAAAGTGCTCGATATGGCATTTGAATACATGGGTTTTGGAAGGTGGGCAGAATAAGTAAAACATGTAGTGGGAGATTTCAACCTCTACCTTCATGTAAAATAAGGAGGTTCCCCACCATTAAATAATGTGATCCATAAATGGTATGAAAGGAGGGAAATTATTTTTTAATATACAATGAATGGAGTCCTTAGTTAAGGCATAAGGACCCACTTATACTCTTCCTCCGATTTGAGGCATCTAGATGCATTTTTGACTCTCAATGTAAACTAGAGATTTGTTCTAATTTTTGAGCTGGTTCTAAACATATGCTGAATGTCAAGGTTTGAATCTATTTGGAACTGATTTTGATTCCTAGAAGTGAGATTTTTGAGTAGAAGACATCTAAAGGTGTTTTTTGAGAAGGTGGAGAATCTATTTGTGGGTTTACTAAGATTCTTCAAAGGTTTGTAAAACATGAATTCATTATTATTCTATAAGGGTTGCCTTGTACTTATAGATATTTTATAATTAATTGGTTGAGATAATTTGTGAACCTAGAGACCTAGGCATTATCAAACTCTGTAATCAACTCTTGTGCAGTGTGGTTGGTATTCTTGCATTGCTTTTCATTTAAGTTGATTGCTTTATGAAATAATTATTGGTATATTTAATAATTACCTACAAAATATCAAAGGTATACTTTTTGCAATAAACTTAGTGCTAGTTTATAAATCAGACAGTCCCCTAATATGAATGATAATTAAAATGGATGGGTATTAACAACTATAGAGGTTTAAACTTCACTAGGCTGATCATCATTGACAAAAACTACACTTACCTTATTCACAAGAAAGGGCTTGGAGAGATCATGTTGGAGGATGACTTTATACCCTAGAATAGATAGATCATCTGACATAAAAATGTTGATGTTGAACCCACTTATGTATTCCATAAGTTGAATGGATAACTAATACTCTTGGGCCACATCTTGGAGGTGGAAGTATCACTTTACACTTGAGTGGTTTGAGGAACAAATAGAGCCTTCTATTGTTACCAATGTGTTTGAAGTACTTGTTGAGCTCAATAGGTCTTAGTGGCTATGATTTGTGTGAAAGGATACTGAGTCACTTGAGTAAGTATGGGAGAGACCTTAGGCTTCCCCAAACTATCATCCATCATCCTCCTTTTTGCCCTTGTATGGGTTGTCACTCTATCATTAGACTTATGAGTAGTCTATCCCAAGTTTTTTGCCAAACATTCAAATGTATTCTCTCCCTTTTGAAAGTTCACACAAGTGGTGTCATCTGGTACTTTGACCATATTCCCTTGTTATTGGCTTAGAACTTTTGATGATGTCATGGTAGGTAAGTCACCATGAGTCATTGGAGGACCTTTTGGTGGAGGAGGCATTATGTCATGGCCTTTAAATGGAGGAGCTTTCTACCAATTGGGATTTTGAAAAGTTATCTCACCCATAGATATTTCATAAGCCTTAGGTAAAGTTGTCTCACCCATAGATTGTATCATGAATGCAAAATCTGAGTTTAAGATTCTTAGATAGTAAATAAATAAATAATTATGTGTGGGATTTATGATGTTATGGATTCTATCGCAAGTTTTTTGAAATTTTTAATTGAAATCAACCATAGATTCTAAGGGTCCCCTCTTGAATGAGGTGAGATACTCAACTAGTGACACATGGTTACTCCTATATTCAAATTACTTCCAAAGACACTTAAAAAACTCATCCCAAGTATTGATTAAGGTAGGAGTTATACCTCTATACCATTGTATGGCTTTGACTCTCAAAGATGTGGCTAGTAGTCTCATGGATACATTCTCCTAGGTGATATTTTTCACTAAGCATAGGTTTTTAATGTGAGCTATGTTCTCTATAGGAGTGGTGGATTTTTTTCCTATAAAATAAGGTAAAATATTCAAGTAGGTAGTTGGGATATCATCATATTATTGGAGGTTAAGGGGGATACCACCATTGAAGGGTACAAAGGCTTGTAATCTAGGTCTTGCCATTAAGTTTGGTAGACTTTTAGGAGAATGTGTTTGGGAAAAAATTGTAGAGATTAGAGACTTGGGAGAATTTGGGGTATGAGGTTGGGATTTGAAATAGGAACCTTCTTTCTCCTTATAATATCTAATAACAATTCAACAAACTAAATTTGCTTACCCTTTAAAGCTAATCTAATAAAGACTTAGTGTATGAACTTGCCTTTCAATATGTTGATGACTATCTTAAGTGCTCCAAATATCCTTCCATGTTGTCATGATTTCCAAAATATATGTTTAAGTTCCTTGATTTATATCCCATCAGGAGTTATAAAACTATTGAAGTTCTAGGTTGTACCCTAGCCGAGGAGAGAAGTATTCAAATCATATCCTCAAACCTAGTCCAACATGGGAATGACCTTAGACTGTGGGCTATCTAGTTTATAGGTCACACCTCTATTTTTAATGGGGATAGCTCCCTAATATGACAATACATTTATTTCTAAGATCTACATATTTCACAAATAAAAGGAAGAAGGATGTGAAAACTAAAGCAAGAATCTAGCCTAGGTGGTGATGTACTAATTGATGAATGATCCACTCTCAATTATTCCATTTGATAAATACTAATGAATATAATGGAGGCAAGGGTTGATCATACTCTTCAAAAAAATTCAATCATTAATGTTTTGCATGAAGGTTTAATATAGACCTACAACTTGAAGTATAAAAGGAGATAGGTTTGTGTAAGACACTATGGACTCATGATACTTCAAGGGAAATATTATTTGATAACACTTCAAACAAACTATAATAAACTAAAAAACTTGAATCTAGGTACATGAAGGACATACATATGATGAATAGAAATATACATTATAAAGATCAAACTCTAATAAAGTACACTTAGCATTCAACCAAAATCTAAAATTATCTTCTGTTGATTCAAAAGAGTTTGCAAAATGATTTTAGCAGAGCTTTACTACACGTAGCCAAGGGATGGAAAAAAAGATCTCAATGTCTAATCTTATAGAGAAAATGGAAGACAAGAGAGGTAAATCTAGGCATAATAGGGGTCATTAATGAGCCCAAAGTGGCATAGGGAAGTTACATATACTGGTCCCTTTCCTTGAGAATTGACACCCTAATAATGAGCCCATTTTTAGCATTGTGGAGGCTATAAATCCTTTAAGTGACCCAATTAATGCCTTGATCATTATAAAAATATCTCAAAATTCCTTCCTTTTGTAGTTATGAAATGCACATGGGGTGTAAATAGGTCCACTTGAGGCATTGAGCAAACTTCCCATCAATATACATGCTAAATGGTTCATAAAACTACCTCTAACCTAAAATAATGGATCCATATTGGTGTATGATCACCTAGATAACGATTAAAAAGTATGGAAATTGTCTATTAATGTCCTAACACCACTTTTTTCTCACTAGATCCTTCCATTTGCATGATAAGTAGGATTATGTGGTTTGATCTCCTACTTTTTATCCATATCCACTATGTGAGTGATATAACAATTGAAATTAGATTATAATTTTATCTTATGAGAACTATATAGTCCTTGGATAACCTATAATGCATCGACATTTTGATCCTTCAAGATTTCTTTACCTACAACACATTATCCTTGCATGACTAGGTCAATTGGATTGCCTCACAGACTAGCAGTTTAGATGGAGATAATGAGAACACTTCCATTCAGTTCCATGAGATTTTTTAGAATTTCATGAATATAATAAGTCATAAACTTATCCCTCCCATGATTTATAATTTTTCCTTAGGCTCTGTAATATAAATTCTGATAAAAAACATAAAAATTAGATTGTTTAGGAGACATACATACATCTTCTATACCATCTAAAACCATGATTAGGATCCCTCCTGAGTCCTAGATATGATCCAATTGATATAACAAATTCTAAACAAAATAACTCATTTTTACTTAAACCTTTCTAGGCTGGACATTATTAGGGTTTAAGGGAGGTTTTAGGGGTTTAGGAGTCTTAGACCTAGCTCATGGAGATACAAGCTTGGGTTTATAAAATAAGTGTACCAATCTCAATAAAATATGCCCTTTAACCTCCCATGAACATTCAAACCCTCCATAAGTAACCCTAAAACTATGGTAAGAACTTGAAGGTGCTTCTTGTGTGAAGAGTTTACTCCTTGAATGACTTTTGTAGGCTTGTAAGTAGAAAATGTACTATGATGGATTTTTCAAGGCCTAAGATATCCCAAAGGGATTCATATAAATTTAATGATGTCTTATAATAGGATTCAAAATACTCTATCTCTTCAAACAATATTTTGCTCTACCTTTTTGATGGCATAGTCATGGTGAAGGCTAAAGATTCTTCTATATGCACACCTGAACCATGAACCTTGACCTCTAAAATGGTCTATTAGCCACATTTACTTCATTAATGACTTAGAAAAACATCTTAGATAACTATAAACGAGCACCATTATATTTATTGTGTCAATTTGTTTCTTTAGGGTGAATACAATCCTATGTACCAAGGCCTACACATTTCTATCTAATGAACCAGTCATGGAGGTTAGTATGGAGACCACCAATAGTCTTGGTTAGGTGATTTGGGAGGAATTATTCCTCCTTAAACTCATTTTTCACATATATGCTCTCTATACCTTAGTTTTTGTGATCAAAATTACTTTTTTAGGTCTATTCTATACAACTTTGATCCTACACATGCCAAATAGGGAGCCATAGTAGTGTTAATAGGACCTAAAGGACCATAAAAGTCATTTCATGGCTTAATCCCTCCATTTGGATTGGTTTTAGGGTGATATTTCATCTTGGGCTCTTTTTTAGACTTTATGCAGGGTTTGAGAAGTCCACCATATTAACAATGATTCATAGAGTATGAAAGTTTAAACCTATAACAAAGTCCATGGATGTTTATGGATTGACCCCCTCATCCCTGTGAATAGGTTTGATTCCCATACAAAGGCTCCTTTGAGATATGATCATCATAGGGTGAGGTTAGGGTTATTTGTAGGCAGTTTTGAGTCTTTATTTTATTATCATTTGTTCATACATCCTATCCTACTATTTCCAATCAATATTTCATGAATATTTATTACATAAGGAGACTTAAATCTCTCTAGGATCTCTAGATATGAGGATTCTTGTGGTGGAGTGGGTAAACATTTCAACATGCCCCTTGAATTTATTAAATGCAAGTGGATTAGCTTGAGCTAGATTTTATGGCATTTGGATCACTTGAAACCCATTTTTTGGGTCTAAAACATGCTCACACCCCTTACTTTGGCCATTTAATTGATCACAACAACTTGTAAAGGTCTCAAGATATCACTGAGGTCTGTGTGCAAGTCTTCTTGCTTGCCTATGTCACCTCATCCCTAAAGGTTTTGATTATTAGCCTAATTATTTAGACTCTGGCTGAGGCTAATAACCCTTAAAAAAATATTATCCACTTGGATCAAAACCTTCTGGGGGTTCAAATAGCCTACAAACCTCATACAATATGGTAACACCTTTAGTTCACTATATGTCTGCACCAGATAGGCCTTGGTCTGAGACAAAATAGTGAGTATACCCACTATCTATCTTAGCTAAGTGAACATATGAGACCTTATAATAGCTCATGATGGTAATTTTTACCAATTTTGGGATCTTGGATATGCCTGGAAGGGCCACAAACCATATTTTTGGTCTAAATTAGTTTTAGACTACATGCTAAAAGTATACTCAAGTCTGCAAACTTTGAATGTGGCCTATGACATTTCTTCTAAGGGTGTTTTCTAAGTTAGGGTTGCTTACCACATGCTTATAATGACTATAATGCCCTGGTGATATCCATCTAACACTACCTTATTGCACAACCCATCTTTAATTTAAACTTAAACCTCCCACTTACATATGATTGTGTGTTCTCATGACTGTGATGACATCATTATACCTCTTTAGGGGTAATGGTTATCAATTTTTACACCCTCAACAATGTGAACCTTGATCTCCTTATATGGATTTTGCCTCTCTAAACTCATATGAGGTGGAAACACTACTATATAATACTAATTATAGTTGTTACCTTCCTTTACCTCTAACTTTCTATAGTATTTGTTACTAGGCATGTGCAACGAAGGTGATAGCCTGTAGAGTGTTTGAAATCTATGACATGGGTGGATCACATCATCACTCAATATTATTAGGATTAATATCCCATGATGCTCATGTCAACTTTCATAACCTTAAATATTCTACCTGGCCATTCATGAAACCTTGATACAATAGCCTTAAAGTTAGCTATAGGTACACATTCTATAGTCCCAAGTTACCATATGGCCATATAGGTCTAGTTCCTAATGATCTTAGTAGTCTTGATAGTTTTGGTGCAGTGTGGGGTTCAATTTGGGATGATCAATCCTTAGGGAAGAGGTGGGTGAATAGAGAAAGTGACAATGGAGACACATGGAAAGATATGAACATGTAAATAGGGTGGGAACACAACACAATGATACTAATACTATAGTGAGACCATATGAACATGGAGATGGCATGAAATGGACACAAGATTTCTCTTAAGACCAAACCAAGTGGAACCTACATACACCCTAATGTATACATAAGAAAACATGAAATTTTCAAGGTAGGAATGAGGTATAGATGATCTCAAAATGAAACCTAAGATTATTATAAATACCTTAACATCCATGAAAAACCTTAAACTCTAAAAAGTGTGACTGAGTGGTTTAAAGGTAGATAAGGAGGTATGTTAGGAATATGAAGACATTATGGGAGGTTGGGATAGATGCTAAAAATGGGATGAAGGTGGACCACATCTACTTTACCATCTCTTTCATATCCTTTGGGGCACATTGGAGCCCTATAGGTGTCTTTAGTTATGCATACAATCTCTGTCATATAGTGGCCTTCACATATATACAACCTTATTTTTTTGAGATGTCATAGGGTAACAAGATGAGTATTGAATCTTCCATCTAAAAAAGGAGGCATTGTGATCCTTAAACCATATTTACCAACTTCTCAACCTTAATTTAAGCCTTTGATGGAGACACCAAACTCCATTCTTTACATAAACTATTCTATAGACCATACACAAAAACCAATCAAGGAGGTTTACAAGATACATAAGCTCACACATGTGAATTCAATGTTTAAACCACCATGGGAATCGTCTACAAGACTTGAGGGAATAGGATATATGATCAATTTTAGTAAATGAGGTAAAATACTTTTAAAACTATTGAATCTAAATGTGCCTATGTTAATGAGGACATAAAGCTTCCTTAAATTCTTATGGAATGTTCATAAAGGATAGGGAATCAATCTATAGATAAATGCCATGGCTATTTATCTACCTGAGTCTACTATCCATGGGAAAGATATTAGACCCCCACTCACCTTCTCCTATATAGAATAAGTACAAACTTGAGGGGGCCTCTAAACTTTCCAATGAGATTAAAGTAGAGAAGTAATGGTTTCGAGCTCCTAAGATACTGAAACATACTGCTCCTTTCACCATTTGATCCCTTTGACCTCCTTATACAAAAACATGCCTCTAATTGAGTTGGTCCATATGGTATGGATCTATAATGTTGAAGAAACACCTATAAACTACCATTTTTCTTGAAAATCATCTTGTCTCAGACCTAAAATGTAGCTATCATGTGTTGTGGAGGAAAAATAGGGGGAAACAACCCTTTGACTTAGTGGTTTGAAATGAAGCTGAAAGGTCACAAATTAGCACATGTGGGCCCATTTTAGGGGGAATTAGCATTGAATAAGGTGCTAATGGGCATAAATAAGGTATAAAATTATCCCATGATGACTTGATGGAGATAATGAGGTCCTTTTGAGGTATATGATGTGATTTAGTGGTTAATCAAGGCCAAATAACATCTTATTATGACCAAAATTATTGAATATATTCAAGTATATGGTCTTAGAAGAGGTCTATCAATTATATCATCATGCTAATACACATAGAACACCTCAACAATCAATAAAGCCTTGATTAAACATTATAACATTTGCTATGATGTTTCTTGAAGGCTTAATAATGGGCATACCTTTGATTATTATATATGACCAATGTGTCTCTAGGGTTTCAACAAGTCACCCCTTCAAATGATCTTCATCACTGCATATTTATCTTGTTGATGACCCTTTAGGGTAAATGAAAGGCCATAAAGGCATATTTGAACACCATGTCACTACATAAATCAAGGTTAAAATGAGGTACAAGGGTCTATAAGGACTTGTTGGAAATATTGTCATTGATGTCAAAGGTCTAGCATTATTGGTGATAAAGGATCCATTGTATTTAATGATGTTTGTAATAGTTATATCTTAGCTAATGTGTGTTAATATTTATTTAATATTAATGAATATATTTTTTATTGCATATACGACAAAAGAAGGGCCCATGGAGAATTCAAAGAGTCATGGGGTAAAGATATAAGAAGAATGGGATGCATTTTCCCATGAAGAGTCATCTTGGGGAATTCCAAGATTCACCAAGTGAAGACAAAAGAGGAAGGGAACAATTTCTCATGAAGGGACACTTTGAGGAATATGAAAGTTCACCAAGATAAAGATAAAAGAGGAAAGGACATTTTTGCTTATGAAGGGTCACCATATGACTTTTCAGATGCAAGGATATGAAGGGTCATGCAAGTTTGGCACCCTTTTCTATAAGGATTGAAGGGTCACAAAGGGGGAAGGCCAAAGGTCATTTGGAAAGCTATAAATAAAGGCTTGAGAAGCCATTTTTAGTGTGTGAGAGTTAGTATGATTGGTATTTGTTATATCTAGCTTAAAAGAGCAAGTGAGAGAAGAGAATGATTTATATTTGTTATATCTAGCGTAAAAGAGAAAAGGTGAGAGAGGAAAGAGATATTGTAATGAACTATCATTTTTTAAGATAGAAACATTAAGAGATAGTTATGTGGTATACAAAAAAGGGGTTGGTGCTCCTGTGGGTTGGTGCTCACAAATTGTTTTAGTGTTGGTGCTCAACAAAGGGGTTGGTGCTCATGTGGGTTGGTACTCACAAATTGTTGATGTGTTGGTTCTCAACAAAGGGGTTGGTGCTCTTATGGGTTGGTGCTCATGAATTGTTTCTATGTTGGTGCTCAATAAAGGGTTTGGTGCTCCTACAATTTGGTGCTTGCAAATATTATAGTTTGAGTTGGTGCTCATTCATATACTTGAGATTGTTCTTTATGGTTTTTCCCACATTGGGTTTCCACATTAAATTTGGTGTCTCTCTCTATCTTGTGTGGTGTTTATTATTTCAGTTTTATTTCATATCTTGAAATCTTAAAGTGGAATTTGATTAAGGGAAAGTTTATAATATTTATGATATATTTATTCACCCCCCTCTCAGTATATCCCATGCTTAATAGTTGGTATTAGAGCAGGTTCATTTTGAAAAAGTTTTACAACTTCAAGGTAGATCGAGAAAGCATGATGGCTGGATCACATGAAGGATTTTCTATAAATAAGGCACCTTTGTTTGATGGGATGAATTATGATTTTTGGAGAATAATAATGAAGACTTATTTTATGGCCCTTGGATTTGACATATGGAAAGTAGTGGTGGAGGAATATGAAGAGCCATAGACACTTGTAATTACTTCAGCAGAAAAGAAGGCAAGTGAATGTAATGCTAAAGCTTTAAATGCTATTTTATGTGTTTTATGTGAATCTAAATTTATTAAAGTCATGAAATGTAAATCTACTCATGAAACTTGGGTAAAACTTGAGAATATTTATAAAAGTGATGGAAAGGTTTAACAAGCTAAGCTTCAGACTTTTAGAAGATAGTTTGAAAGTTTGAATATGGAAGAAGAAGAAGATATAGCAAGTTATCTTTTGCGAGTTGATCAAATAGTAAATCAAATTTAAGATCTTGGAGAAAATTTGGAAGAGTCAATGGTGGTATAAAAGTTTTTGAGATCTCTACCAATGAGATATGATGCAAAGGTTTTGACTATCGAGGAGATGAAGAATTTAACCAAGCTAAAGATGGATGAGATTCAGGGTATACTCACAGCATATGAGATGTGGAATGAATAAAACACTCAAAGAGAGAAGTAGATTTCAAGACATCAAATAAAGAGAAATCTAAGATTCAAGAATCAAGTGATATTTCTAGTGATGATGAAGATGACAATGGAGCTTTTTTCATTCGCAAGCTGAAAAGGGGTATAGGTAAATATCAAGGAAAATTACCTTTTAAATGTTTTAATTGTGGAATGATTGGACATTTTTTAGCTAAATGCCTAAATAAAGGTAATGATGATAATGAAGAAGGAAATTTTACATACAATAAGAATTTCAAAGGTAAATTCAAGAAGGGATTTGAGAAGAAGAGCTTATATTCTAAAGATCCTAGCTCAGCTAAAGATAGTGGAGTTAGCGATTCAGAAGAAGAAGAGATTCTATTCATGGCCATACATGAAGATGTCTCTACAATAAAAAGTATAGATAATCAAGAAGAAGAGGATGAATCCAAAGTGAATCTGAAAAAAGAACTCATTTGTGCCTTAGAAGATTTAGAAGCAGTTGAGAAGAAGAATCAAAGATTGAAGTGCCAGATCGAGAAAAATGAAAAGGAGTCAAAAGAAATAATTGATGATCCAAAAACACACATTGAAGAAGCTAAAAGGAATTAAAAATATCTAACAACAGAGTTGAAAAAAGTAAGAAAATAATGTGAAATGTATGTTATTGAAATTGCCTCTTTAAAAGAAGATATTGAGAAAGCAGTCAATGATAAAGTAGTTAGTGATTCAAAATCTGAGGATAGCACTAACATTGTGAATAAGATATTAGAAATCCAAAAGGAAAATTTAGATAAGACATGTATTCAATTTGAAAATAAAAGAAGCTATGTTGAAGCTCTTACAAAAGAGGAAACAAGAAGGGAAGAAGTGAAGAATACAAAGGACATTTCAAACAAAGAAGGCTAGAGGGAACAAAGCTACAAAAGGCAATTAGGTTAGAGATACATAGACAATTATTATTTTTATGGTTACTATTTTTATTGTAATGGATATGGTCATAAGAAATTAGAATGTCAGAAAAGAGCTAATAGTTTTAGAAATAAGGAGAAGGAAAGTCATATAGAGTCAAGTAGAAGCTGCAACTCTTTTGCTCCTCTATCAAGCTTTGGTAAAGAGGCCATAATATGTTACAAATGTAAAAATTTCAAACACATAGATTGGTACTATAGAAGCATGTTTGAGTTAGTCAAGAAGGATCAGAGTTTCAAGGATCCATTCATCAAGAAGAAGGTTCAGACATATTCCTGGCAAAAGAAACAACCTAAAGATTCCATGTTAATATAGACAACTTTGCATGCAAGAAATGAAGATCAACCATGATTCATTGATAGTGGATGTTTGAGACATATGATAAGAGACAAAAGTAAGTTCATAACTCTAGAGAATATCAATGGTGGCATAATGAAATTTGGAGATAAAACCACTGATAGGATAGCCAGAAAAGGTAATTTGAGTTTGGATAATGGTAGAACCAAGACTAAGAATGTTTTTTATGTAAAAGGTCTTAAGCATAATCTATTGAGTGTAAGTCAAATATGTGATCAAGGATACACATTAAAGTTTTATGAATAATGTTGTGAGATTAGAATAAAAGATTCAAATGAGTTGATTGTAGATGCTCAAAGGATAGGCAATAATTTATATGTATTATCAAATATATTTTTAAAAGCACGATCAAAGGACACATTCAAAGATCTATAAGAGTAGTTGAGAGTAATTTATATTACTTCCTACCATTGAGGTTCAGCATTAGTTGAGGGGGAGCTAAGTGTTAGCTCTAGGTAGGCCCTTTGCCATTGATGTCAAAGGGGGAGAATAATAGGTACATGTATAGGTGCAAAAATAGGTACAAATAATATGTACAGGTTACGACAATAAGGGGGAGTTACTATATGTTTTTCAAGTGATAGTATGTGTAGTTTTTAGGATGTGTCAGTTTTAGGATTGAGGTTGCCATCAATGACAAAGGGGGAGATTGTTGAAAATATTGTCATTGATGTCAAATGTCTAGCATTATTGGTAATAAAGGCCCCATTGCATTTAATGATGTTTTTAATATTTATATCTTAGCTAACATGTGTTAATATCTATTTAATACTAATGAATATATTTTTGATTGCATATAAGACAAAATAAGGTCCCATGGAGAAGTCAAGGAGTCACAGGGTAAAGACAAAAGAAGAATGGTATGCATTTTATTCATGAAGAGTCATCTTGGGGAATTCCAAGAGTCACCAAGTGAAGACAAAAGAGGAAGGGCACAATTTCTCATGAAGGGACACTTTGAGGAATATGAAAAGTCACCAAGATAAGGACAAAATAGGAAAGTACATTTTTACTTATGAAGGGTTGCCATATGACTTTTCAAATGCAAGGATATGAAGGGTCGTGCAAGTTTGGCACCATTTTCCATGAAGATTGAAGGGTCACAAAGGGGGAAGGTCAAAGTTCATTTGGAAAGCTATAAATAAAGGCTTGAGAAACCATTTGTAGTGTGTGAGAGTGAGTATGATTGGTATTTGTTATATCTAGCTTAGAAGAGCAAAGGCGAGAGAGGAAAGAGATATTGTAATGAACTATCATTTGTTGAGATATAAATATTGAGAGATAGTTATGTGGCATACACAAAATGGGTTGGTGCTCATGAATTGTTGCTATGTTGGTTCTCAACAAATGGGTTGGTGCTCTTGTGGGTTGGTGCTCATGAATTGTTGCTGTGTTGGTTCTTAGCAAAGGGGTTAGTACTCGTATGGGTTGGTGCTCACAAATTGTTGCTATATTGGTGCTCAACAAAGGGGTTGGTGCTCTTATGGGTTGGTGCTCATGAATAGTTGTTGTGTTAGTGCTCAACAAAGGGGTTGGTGCTCCTACAAATTGGTGCTTGCGAATATTATAGTTTGAGTTGGTGCTCATTCATATACTTGAGATTGTTTTATGTGGTCTTTCAAATTTGGTGCCTCTCTCTATCTTGTGTGGTGTTTATTATTTCAATTTTATTGCATATCTTGAAATGTTAAAGTGGAATTTAATTAAATGAAAGTTTATAAGATTTATGATATACTGATTCACCTACCCCTCTCAATATATCCCATGCTTAATAGGACTGAGAAGACAAGTTTGAAATAAGACCAAATAATGGATTGATTAGACACCCCTTTCAACTCATGACATGACTAACAACCATAGTATTAATGATGGATTGTGACTCAAAGCTATAAGGTTTGCCTTTTTCTAGGTTTAACACTAGAAAGTGACCAATAATTACATTGATGATCTTTACATGGATTTTTTATTTTTTATTATACTAATTAGATTATGTGGGATATCATGGATTGGATTTTATGTCATGGTTGATTATGGATTTAGATTATGTTATGGTTTTTATGAATTTAAATGTTTTTAAGTAATGATAATTTATGATGAAATGGTTTTTGTATTTACTTATGAAGGATGCATGACTCATAATTATCTTAGACCCTAACCAAATCTCGGCCTCTTGTTGCTTTCACATATGCACCCTTTTATCCAATGTTAATGAGAGTCCTTAACAATCTTATGTCAACTAAATTCATAATCCTTTGGTTTGAAAAAGGGATTTTATGTTTTTAAGGAATGGGGAAAATCTTAATTCTCCAGGGATACACATTTTGTTTTATGTTTTCAAGCTTGTTAGATTAACCTTAAACTAATCCATGTATATATGTAGACTGATAAATGCAGGAAGTCTACAAATTTATGAAAGTTGGTCAATGCAAGAAGATTTCATGGGATATGATTTTTATTTTATAGATTTTTAAAGTGTTTGATTTTAATAGGAAACTGATCAATGTGAGAAGTTTTCTAACAAATAGGCATATATCCATCCTTAAAGGGAGTGGTCTATATGTTTAGATATATTTATTTTAGTAGTTATCCTCAAAGGGATCAATCTACAAATTTGATTTTTATTATTGATTTCAATAACAACTATCCTTTGAGAGATCAGTCTATAGCTTTGATCTTTTTCTTGATTTTGTATCCCAACTTAATTTTTTTCTATGGATTAGATTTAAGGTAACCTAGAGTGTTTTCATAAGCCACAAAAAGACAATAGTCTACTCTTTTCAAACAAGATTTTAAAGTGAAGGACTTTAAGAAATAATGATTTGTAACTCCACCTTATTTTTAGTAGAGATTATCCATGAGAACATGCTATGAACAAAGTTGGGGTATCTATATTTAAGGATAAAATTGGCATACTTCTAGAAATTCACATGATTCTTTATCATTATTGGGTATATTTAGAGATATGGGATAAGATTTTAAGAAAACTTATGCTGATTTTAGTTTATAATAGGATTATTAATAGTAGAAAGGACATAGAGTCAAATCATTAATAGGTTCCCAGTTTGGTTTCCCATCAAGGGAGGCCAAGCGATATGCCCCAGATCCATATTTATGGGTGATAATATAGGGTCCAAGCCAATTTGGAAAAAAAATTCTTCACTTACTTCTTTTCATATTTGTGACATGTTTATTTTCTTTAAGGACAAGGTCACTAATATTAAATTCTTATTATTTTTAATGTTGATTATATGCACATTTTATTCATTATTGATATAAATTAAGGTGATCAAGAGCTATGGTTTGATGCTTATCTAAAATTTCTAGTTGTGCTAGTCATTCTTGACGATAATCTTCTTCAAAAATGATGTCCTTAAGAGAGATCTAAAGAGAATGAATTTGGAATTCTAGGGGGATAACTGATTCGATACCATAGACCAAAGAAAAATAGGTATCACCTATAGGGGTTCAAATACTAATTCAATAAGCTCATAAAGAAAAAAGGTATGTAAATATGCCAATTCTTTCCAAACTCATTCACCAGTTTGGTTAACATTTTGACAAGGGTTTTGTTGGATGCCTAAGATTGTCCAATGGATTATGGATAATAAGGTGAGGAGAATCTTAGCTTAATGCTGAAGGAATCACATAAATTTTGAACTTACTTATTTTTAAAAGATTTCCTATTAGCTATAATGATTTTATGTGGGACACCAAAATGACATATTATGTGATGGTCAATAAAATCAATGATATTATCTACCTTCATCAAAATAAGGGGAATTACCTCCACCCATTTAGTGAAATATTCAGTAGCAGTAATGATAAAATTATCTCACTAGGAAGATTTAGGTTTAATCTACCCTATAAGGTTTGAACCCCATTGGGAGAATGGAAAAAAGTTCTTGTATACCTATAATGCATGACTAAGGACATGGGATGAATTGGCATGTTGTTGGCACTTCAAAAATTTCTTGACATAATCACAACATTCATGATTCAAAGTAACCTAATAATATTGTATTTGCATAATCTTCTTGGCAATAGTTAAACCACTAAAATGGCTGCCACATATTCCATCATGTGTTTATTTGATTGTAATATTTTCTTCAGAGATCTAGAGATAATGAAGGAGAATACCATAAAACCCCTACTTATAAATCACACCCCTCAATATTATATACCAGGTATTCCTTTGTTGAAAATCACGCTTAACTATTTTGGATAAATCTACAGGAATGATACCTTTAGAAAAATAATCAAATATTTGTGTATACCATAAATATAAGTGATTTTATTCTATAATATGGATAGAATAAATATTAGTTTTGGTATAAGAAGGTTGATTAAAATTATGGATAAAGACAAATAATTAATATTCCTAAGAGGAAGATGTGATAAAGGAAGCCAAGGAAGCCATGGTATCAACTAACTTGTTGGTTGACTGAGGAGTAGTCTGGATGAGATAGTGGTTAAGGGTGGATAATAATTATTTTGATAATTTTTTATACCTTTGGAAGATACTATTATTAGACTGATATATGCTAGTTATTTGATATCCTACCAGTTAGGAGTCCCCAAAAATATTAAAGGACCTAACACCTCGAGCCAAAGTGGTTTGGAGACCTATAATTAGGGATTCATACTCTATAATTTTGAAAGATAGGGGTATGGGAATGCCTTCTGGTAGTATTAGAATAATCCATGCTCACCCTCCATGTTTGCATTTATATCCATCAAATAACAACATCATCTAATATTCGAGATCTCTTTAGGATGTGCAGGCTATAAATTCACCACAAAATTCATAACTGAATGGCAGATTGATAGGAAGGGGTGCCACAACTAATTGATCAATAATGATTTATCCCTTAATTGACCTTTATTTAAGGAATTTGAGATCAAACTCAGTGAAAATAATAAACCCTCTTTATATTCATTGATTTTGATAGGGGTTTGAATACATAAATTTAAGGGGATTGGTATTGGTAATCACATAGGTTTTGTGATTAAGTAAATAGTGTCGAAGTTTAGATGCTAAAAACCCTAAGTCCAAACATAGTTTTTCAATATGCGTGTAATGAGTCTCATACTCAACCAATGTGTGACTTATATAATAAAATTCTTACTCTCTACATTGTTCATATCGATGGGTGAGCATGTCACCTAAAGCATGGTCTATAACTAAGATATAAAAGTAAAAAGGTTTATCCTCTCTTGGAAAAATAAGTATAGGGGAAGATAAGAGATACTTATTAAGCATATCAAAGGCTAATTGAAAATTTGAATCTAATACAAATTGGGTGTCTTCTTAATAAGGTGATGGAATGGTTGACACTGGTTAGATAAGTGTAAAATAAAGTGGTGAATAGACTACAGTTTCCCTTGTAAACTAAAAATTTGCCTGAGGTTGGAGGAATATGGCATATCGATAATGGATTTAATCTTAGCAAGATCAACCTCAATTACCCTAAGGTAAATGATAAAAACCAAAATATTTCTTGATAAAACCCTAAAGACACTTTTTGGGGTTAAGATGAACTTGGTATTTTATTAAACAAACAAAGATTATCTAAAGGATAAATAGGCAGTCTTTATGATACTTCAATTTATCAAGGAGATCATCCACATAATCTTTAAAGATTTTGTGAATTAAATTTGTATTAGGAATTTTGAGAAAATGGATTAAACTATGTAATTTAAACTCAAAATATCAAAATTCCTAAGTAAGATCTAGATACATTAGGATCAAACATAAATAGATGAATGGATCATTCAAACCAACCCTCTAATCCTAAAGTTAATTTCTCCAAACCAAGATAAAATGGATGAAAGACAAGAGGATTGAATTGAGATTACCTTAGACTCATATTTTTGACATTATTTTATCATGATCAAGGATGTTGATGATGGATTCAGGGATTAGATTAGTATGAACTTACTAGATTTCTTTTTGACTTCTAGTTAGCTTAGTCATGGAGAAATGTCTTTCTTATATAGAAAATGAAGGGAAAAATCAATGGCTATAATTTAATATTGGTCCATTGGGATCAATGGTTAGGTGTTTTCCAAGAAATTAAAATTCCTTGGAATCCTCTATAATAGAGACTTTTAGAGGGGGAAGGCTAAGTTAGAGAGGATTCTAGAATTGAAGGATTATAAAATCCTATTAGGGACTAATTAGGATTAGGTAGGGGAATAGATAGGGATTATGTGGGTGATTAGGGACTAATGGTATAGGAGAGCCTAGGAGTAGGCTTTGTAGGTGGATAGGTGGGTCATGGTAATTCATAAATGATGAATAAGTGGGGTTATGATAAGATAATGGGGATTTAGGATAATTAATGAAGAAGTGAAGAAGAATAAGGTTAGTACATAAAGAGGAATGAAGGGGGATATTATATAAATGATTAGAAGGGATGATATTAGGATGAGATAAATAATATTAAATGGGGTGGGTGAAATTAGTGTTGACTAATAGGAATATTAGTGATGTTAAATGAAGCAAGTGAATATAGGTGCATAAAAAGTCATGAAAAATATAGGTCATGACATGATGGTAAGTTGATCTTACATTTTTAAAACAAAAGGCATGACCCTATAATAAAAGGTCCCCCATGGAGTAATAAAAGAGGTTTTATGTTGATCTTCTGAGGTGATAAGGATCTAGTTATAACTAGAAAATCCATCCATAAGTGATAACATTTCATGTCTTATAGTGAGATCCATGAGATGGTTGATATTAGGAAGGGAAAATCATCCATTAAACAAAAAATATTAATATTATAAAATTTAGTAAAAATTCATAGTCTCCCTATGG
Organism: Torreya grandis; assembly: GCA_037957365.1. Classification (NCBI taxonomy): domain Eukaryota; kingdom Viridiplantae; phylum Streptophyta; class Pinopsida; order Cupressales; family Taxaceae; genus Torreya; species Torreya grandis. Next base: position 947,022 of record JARHVA010000747.1, read on the forward strand.
GATTTTTGATAGGTACTATGTTAGAATACCCATTAAGGATAATCGATGGGTTGGATAAATTTAATAGATAACAACCACTGTAATTGTTCCTTGATAAGAAGTACTATGCAAGGATGTATTTTATGAAGTTTTTACTTTACTGGTTTAGCTTCAAGAATGGTGATGATGTTATGGACAAATATAGTAGGATCTATTCCTAGCATATCACTATAAGACCAAGAAAAGGCTTGGCTATGATTATCAAGGAATGTTGTGAAATCTTGGTGTTCTTGAGAATCTAGGGATTGGCTGACTTTGATGTTTTATGGGACCTCAAGTGTCCCTATGTTAATACCAATTTTAACCTCATTTAAAATACTAGGAAAATCATATGGTATGATATTATTTAGATAAGAATCTCCTACCCCTAAATATGTTAAAATTAGATCCATCATATTAACACTCCATTACATAGATTAAGGAGGAATATTCATCTATTAGGTTAGGAAAAGTTAAGGGAAGGCATACGTTTTTCTTTTTTTTTTATAAGATAACAGTTCCAAGTGAATGGTGTTAATAAAAAAAGGTTAGGCGAGATGGAAATGGTATCACTGGTTGTATGAGAATTGAGTGGTGATGAGGGTGATTTGTCATCCATATCTATGGAGATATTAGATGGAAAAGTATGATCATTATCAGATTTAGGAGTTTTCTTGAAAATGAGGCCATGATTTTTGTGCATTTTTCTAAGGTCATTTCATAATCTCATGAGGTCCTTGTTTATAGCATCCTAGGCCAAAGCCTTTCTAAGAACATCATTACAGATAAGTTTATGTGAATCAAGGTTTATCGAGAAAAGAAAAATTAGATGAGAATGGTTTGGTATGTGTTTGACTTTCCCTGTAGAAAGGGGATTGATCAATTCCTCCATAGATTAAGTGTATTTGGAGGTAAGGTAGATTGAAGTGGATAATGTCTCCTAGGTTGGGTTGGTAAGTATACTATTGTTTAGGGCATCCATATCCCTAAGAGGTTGATAAGGTGATAAGAGTTAATAGTTGATACTCCCCTATAGAGAGTTGTTGGAATACTGAGTCAAAATAGTTTTCATCAGGGATATAAGATGAAGGTATTGTAGAACTAGTTGATGTTTCCCCAAAAAATAATGGAGTCAAGTTATTTAGGGGGATCAAGACATCATTAGGTTGATAAGTTAAATTATACATCTTGAATGGATGTGGGTCTATTAGGACAACATAGATCTTACATTTATGATCAAATTTAAGACATTAATGTAAAGTAGAGGAGATAAGTTATATAATGTGATCCAATGACATCCTAGTAGGATGTTATATTGAAAATTTCCCTTTATCACATAAAATATCTCTAGGAGGGTATGCATACCTACTTGGATAGGGAGGATGGTTGTACCTTATGTGGGGGAAACAATGTTGTTAAAGGCTCATAGGATGGTAGGAAATTGAGCCATAATAGTTTATGGTAACTAGATTTGACTAAAAGCATGTGAGGAGATAATATTTATACTAGCTCCATTGTTAACCATAACTCTTTTGATTCATGTTCGATTAATTTGGGTAGTGATAAATAATGGTGGGTCCTAGTCATCAGGTTGTAATTGGGATATTTTATAATCATGAAATATGATAGAATATGGATTTTTTAAGTATCCCATGAAGGCCTCTAGAGGTTGAGGTTCATCTGCTTGTACCTAGGTGGCCTATGAGGTCTCTATCATAACTTCATGATGTTGTGAAGAATTTTGGATAAGTTCATATAAAGACATTTTGATAAGAAGTTGGTGGAGTTGTTTTAGAACTGATATCTATATCAAATTTAAGGGATTGTTATTCTATTCTTTTCCTAGAATAAAAACCTTGGGTTCTGGGAAATGCGATGTAAAATTGTTTATGGTATAAGTAGGGGTTTTTGTAATATATACCTTAGTTTTGTTGGGATTTTAGGTTTTGTGACCCTGTGTCTGGGATCGAGTAGCTATGTGTATCACATCTATTTGAAAAAATGATTGATTTTTTGTGTTTTCAAAATCATCTAAGTCTAGAGGGTCTAAGAGGCATTGATACTAAGTTTCATCAGAGGTTCTATATTCCTTTTTTGAAGCTCATTTTGACGCTCTCAATAATGTACTAGTTCTCAAGGTGGTTACGACCCTAGTGGTTTGATTATGAGGATAATCATGACCAAACTATTACTATAAAAGATCATCTTATAATAATAAATCTTGGATTATAGCTTTATGAGCATTACAAATTTTGGTATCGTGCCTCGATATTTGATGGTAAGTGCATTTCTTACTTTTTAGATACCATGCCATTTTTTGAATATGGGGGTTAATAAGATTTATAGGTGGTAGTGTGATAAGTAAGGTTTGAAGGAGTTGATCAAGAATTATGTAATAAGACCCACATAATAGATCTTGGTTAGGTTTTATACCTTTTGAGGTATTATTATGGGGCCTACATTCACTTTCATGTCTTGATTCCTTACATTGATTATTCAATTTTTTCTAATAGAGGGTACTTTATATTTGGAATAAGACCTTACATCAATATTATGAGGGTAATAAGGATTTAAGGGATTGTGTATTGGAATTATTATTGTGGTAAGATCTTCTTGTATTAGTATATGTTTCTTAGAGGAAGATTCTACAATGGTGGTTTTTGGCCTTATAGAATGATGAGGTCCAACTATGGATGTTTTAGTTTAAATTGGTGGCAAAAACATTTTCCATTTTTGACCTCAATATAAATTAGTAAGGATATATTGGTTGCCTTCAATATGCCAAGGTAGAATTTCTTCTATAAGATCCCCAATAATGAGATAAAGAAAACTTAAGTGGATATTAGGAATAGATATAGCTAGTTTAGATGTTTCAAAAATATCTCTTGTAAGGAGATCTATGATCTTTGTTATTTTGGAAGATGATTCAATAGCATTATCAACTTCTTTAGGTAAAATTTTATCATAGATTATGTTTATTACATGGGTTTCATGATCTGAGGTGATTTTAGCATTTGATTATACATCTAATTTAATTGTACATAATTAGATGTATAATGATGGTTGTTGAATAATTTCTTAAAGATATATATGGATTGATTATGAGGAGCATCAAGATTATCTAACTATAATTCTCCTTGATCGATAAGGTTCTAAACCAAACCTTTAAAATGTCAACATTTATTGACCACATGACTAGGTACATGATGATAAGTGTAGAAATCACTTTCATTGTACCATTTAGGTTTGGGGCAAGAATAGTCAAGGGGTATAATTGAAGGAAGATCAATAATGGAAAATTTCAATAGTTTATCTGAAATGAAAGTATACAACTCCCCTAAGGGTGTGTATTTCTAAGGTGGAAATCATGTTAAAGGTTTTTGTGGTTGTGTTTAGGAGGTAGAAGGTTTGAATTGGTTCTTTGTTTGTGGAGGTGCCAATTTTAAGATAAAAATATTTTTTTGCCTTTATTTTTGGCATTATTGGTCCATTTAGAGGGGTCAGGTTTGATGTTCTTATTATGTAACTTAACTTTTAATTACTCCAATGGTAAAGGCTTCATCAAAAAATTTAAATGATTTTACTTGTAGTTTTAATGAGACATGCTTAGTGAAAGATCTCATAAATAACTTGATTAATTTAGGATGAGGAAGGGAAAAAATAAGTTGATTTAGAAGACCCAACCACCTAGCTACAAAATCGATAATGAATTCATCAACAAACTGTCTAATGTTATATAGGTTAGCTAAGGTTAATTTTCTTGAAATATTAATGGAGAAATGTTTTAATAAGATTTGGGCCAATTGACCAAAAGAAAACAAGAAATATTGAGGGATAGAGCTATACTAATCTAAGGTTGGTCCAACTAATGACATGGGAAAATCCCTTAGAAAGAGAGTGTCATCATGAGATATAAGATAACAAGCATGTATAAATACTCTAAGGTGTTTTTGGGTATCTTACTTATTTTAAAATTTCATAAACTTGGGAAGTTCCCACTACGAGGGATATGGCCTAATTGGGATGACATGATTAATAGGTTTATTACAAACTTTCTCATATATGAGCAGATTTTTCTATTTAGAGGCTAAAGCTTCTATATTTTCCATCTTATTCATAAAAATGTTCATGAGGTTAATATATATATTTTATTGAGTCATATTATTGGGCACCTAACCCATTAAGTAGAGGATTCATGCTAAAATGACATCCATGTAGGCATGAAGGGATCTATTTGTTGAGTGGTTAGCCTTTTGTAATTTTTGTAACTAGTTAGAGGTTGCAACACATACCTTGCACTATCTAACAAGTGGATAAATATATCTCAAGTTCTAAGGGCATCTTCAAGGATTTGAAGAGACATGGAAACTATAGTGAAATTTTCATAGAGTCATGGAGCTAGTGATTATGATGATCATGTTCTAGATCGACACTCAATGTGAAACTTCCACCCTAGAAAAGATGATCTTAAAAGATATTTAAGGATATAAATCTAGAGGAGGCAAGGAGAGGAAAGAATTTCAATGAAGCTCTAGATAATTGATCTTAAAGCTCTATAGACATTGATTCAATGGTCATTAAGGCTTAGGAATAGTATGGAAGCCATTAAGGTTCTGCTTGTAAGTTCCTAGGCTCATTTGTGAGCCTCTAGGTCATTAAGTATTATGAGTATAAAATTTATTATGGATTATAATTAATGATGAATAACTATTGAATTAAAATGTAATATGTCTATTTTACATGTCTTTTTATCTTGTGAATGAAAGGTGCATGGTTGGAATGTCATTTTCATTAGAATTATGTTAATTAATTTTTCTTAATGTTATTGGTTATCATCTTTAATGGATTCCTTATAAAATTTCATGATGTCATCCTTGTTTATATAGAGAATGAATATAAATTATATACAAAGTATTCTTATCCTAATTATGATTGCATGTCTAGTCTAAGTAGTTTAAGTGAAAGCAACATTATGACCTCTTAATAACCTATATAACACTAGGCTTAGTCCATGAAAGACTTGTGATTATGGATATAGCTAAATATTTATTTTAATTGATTAAATACTCAAATTGAAGCCTCATTCCATGACACAACTAGCCCAATATGGGCCTTAGCTCCTTATCTGTTGTACTTTAGGTGAGCACATAAGGGCTATGCCTTATGTGGATTGATGCTGGTGTAACTGAGTGTTTAAATGTTGAATGCAAAGGGAGTATCCCATACTTGTGCCTAGTCAGAATAAACTAAGAACTAACTAGATGAGTTTTTTATACAATATTTTTGTTCTATTGTTGGGACCCATGTTGAATTTTATTGTTGTGATGGTACAATAAAATTATGTATCGACTTTCCCTTGAAAAAATCAAGTGTTGGCTATAATAGGTGGAAGATAACTTTATATTGAAGCATCCAATCTATAACAGACAAAAGCTAAGAAGATGGATTCAGGACAACCTATATGATGCTTTGTACGAGGTCTTTTTCTATGAGTTACCTAAGCATGTGTACCAGTGGTTAGTTTCATATTTAACCCATATAAGAAAAATATATGGATGGTGATACGAGTGGACAAAGGAACACCTAGAGAGGATTGAGACCTTGGACGTAACTTGGACTAGAGAAGTGGATAAATGGTGGTAATGAGCCTTAAATAAATATGTAATTGAGTTAATAGTATCAACAAATTCATGCCCTAAGGAAGTGGAGTACTAGTTTTTGTGTGACCTTGGAGGCACATTTGTGAAGGAGTTCAACACAAAGATCAAAAGGCTATTGGTGGATTATATTTTTGAAACTTTGAGGATGAAAGGCTAAAGTCCTTTTATGTATGAGATATGCAAAGGGGGAGAAAGGGATGTGTAAGTGAGGCATAATGGAAGGGGATGAACAAATTGACACTGAAGAGCTTAGAAGATAGACCTATAATAAGATATGGTGCTAATTGATGGAAGATCTAGATATTAGAAGTGTTGAGAGAACCTATAGCAAGAAGGAAGGGCATAGGGATGGATCTCTTGAAATACAATAAAATGAGGATGAGAGATATAATGAATCAATTAATTGATCTCAACACTTGATAGGTGTGTAATTTATTGGGTTCCTACAGAATTTAATGACTATAGATATGCATGATGTGCCTACTGCCTTTGAACCTATGGCACATGCTCACATGTTGTATCCCCCACTTGAAGAAAGTATAAAATTAATTATTGAATCTACTTATAACTTAGATCTTAGATGTTTTGTATACTTGGATTTTTAATTTATAATTGAATATATTAATACATACAAGGAGGTGAGCACAACTACATCTGGACCATTGGGCACTATCTCACCATAATAAATCTTGAGTGCAAGCATACCAACTCAGCTGATGTTAGTAATGAAAGGTGATAAATAGCCCACAAGAAGTGGTCTGATGCCACAAGCAAGTAGCACAATGTGAATGACATCAACTATGCTAGTAGTAATGATAGGGCTAATGTCTGACCCTATGACTAAAGGCATTAAAGGACTACTGCAAAGACAAGCATCAGGGGGACAAGCACCTCAAGTATCATCTACCCCCATATCAAATATATTACAAAATGGATATGTACTGGCTAGAGTATCATGATGTGGATAATTCCATAGAGGATGTATTGAAGTGTGAATTGTAGTGGTATGCACGAGGCATAACCTAGTCAGAGCACAAGTATACTTAGCTTACAACCACTCTACTTGATTTTGCCCACACTTGGTATAGAAAATTTGATCCTAAATAGGCCATGGTTGACTATGATACCCTGAAGGATGTATTCCTAAAGGAATCTAACATTCTAGAGTTTGAAAAATAGATCACCACCACACTAAAATAAATTACCCAAGGACTCTCAAAGAGTGCACACCTATATGATAAAAGGTTTAAAACTCTCTTATCAAATCTCCCATATGATATTCACCCTTTTGAGTATGCATAATGGTTCATTGGGGGGTTATTCATGTCATTCTAAAGAGCACTTTCCATGAAGACTTTTATTGGCCTTTGAGAAGTGCTTGAATTTATGCTCAGAGCTGAGGTAGTAAAAAGTGAAAACACATGGATTATCCCATTTATGAAAGTAAATATTGAATATATGGCCTCCCATATCCAAAATATTATCATTATCTCGTTACATGACATTTAAAGTGGACTATGGTGCACCAAATGTGAAGTAGAAGACCATAATATAACTAACTACCCATAGAAGAATATACACACTCTACTTATAAGCTAATAAGTGTATCAAAAGACACATGATGTCTATAATTTCCCTTTATTATAACTCATGAGCCAAATCAACACAACCATCTATTATCAGTTGTGAAACACCTATACCCATACCACTACTAATTATTGAGTGATTGATGAAATGCATGAGAACAAGGAAAGAGTCACATGATAGGCCACTATATCAGTCGATGGGTAGGCTAACTAGGGTGATGAGGGATATGGACAACAAAACATAATCTTTAGGATGTAATGAGGTGTTAGAGGGAGAGGTGGAGGACATAATAGTGTAATGTTCCCATCATGCTCATGTTATAAGTGTGACTCAATAGAGCAGTATCAACATGACTACCCTACACATCCCATATGTGGGTATTATCAGGGGTCCCATAAGGTTAAATAATGCCTTGACCTATATGAAAATTTAACCTAAGGTAGACTTCACATAGATAAGGGCATAGGAATGATCAGGCATAAGTAAAAGATATAAAAATGGAACCCAAAGATGCAACCTATGTACATAGAGGTAATCAAGGTATAAGAAACTACATGTAGTGGATTCACCACTTAACCACCAATTATGTCATTACTTGAGTTACACCTAGAGTATGGGCATAAGGGTTATAATGAGCACATAACATGGCCTAAACCTAATTTTTTCCATACCTATACCTAATGCATTAGAAATATGTGTTACAACAGGCTATGACTATCATCCAAAACCTATAAGGGGAGATCCAATTAGCACAAGACCTAAAAACATAGGTTGTCACCTCTTATAAGAAGTAGGATAGGCAAGAATCTAATGTATAATAATTTACTAAAATCCTATGCTTCCTATAGACAAGAAGAATGTTGTCCCTATTGAAAAACTTACTCCTAGATCATACAGGTCAAAATCAAGTTGAGGTCACCACACCATTCATGAAGAGGGTGTGAGAAGTTTAGCACACACAAAATATGGACTATGACCAAGAACTCCTAGTGGATGCCATTATAGATGGATGATCTATTTATGATATTCTTGTAGACATAGGCATCAATGCAAACATATTGACCAAGAATGCTTGGGATAAAATGGGTAGACTAGCCTTGAGACCCCCCCCTCATGTACTCTTCATGGCCAATAAGACTTGGGTATAGTCAATTAGAATTTTGAAGAGCACAATTGTAGATATCATGGGTGTCAAAATTTTCACTAACTTTAAAATAATAAAGTTAGCAGAGTAGGATAAATCCTAATACTTCTAAGACATCCATAGTGTTATGAAAATAATGTAGATATGTATTTCAAAAGGCACTACATGGAATTTGAGAATGGAAATGAGAGGGCAGTTATACCCCTCTCAAATGACCAAATAACCCCTATGTCAAGAGCATGGTCATTGAGGATGAAGTCAACCATATATATAATATCACAGTGCAAGGTACCAAGACTCTAGACCCAAATGATCAAGGAATACTCTCTTGGGAAGATATAAAATTAGCCTCAAAGACCACTAATGTTGTCTATGACTAGTGGGTCAAGGAAACATATGAGAACATTGGTTGACAGTGTCACTTGGTGTGCACAAAGGCACTAAAACTAGTAAAGATAGGTTAGGTATAGATCTAGCGTAATTATAAAATATGGGTCACTTATGACAAAAAAGGGGGAAAATATTTTTTCTTCTTAGTAAGAGCAAACTTACAACACTACCAAAATATGAAGGGAGTAATCCCATGGAAGACTATGTCTATGACCTTAAGTCATGCATCCCAAAATAAGTGGATAGAATGGGCACACTAGTATACACATTAAAGAGCACTAACACTCATTGGTGGGTAGTTAAAAAGCCTAGTTTGATAAATTGACAAGATGTGAAGGTATCCATTTACACTAGATTCAAAAAGAGTAATGAGGACCTAGACATTTCAACATATTCTCCTGACTCTAACCCTATCGTACATGTACATATTTATGAAGACATGTGGGCTATTTATGGAGAGAATTCCCTAAGGAATCCATGGGTACACACCTTCTATATGACCTTGAAGACTTGGATGTAGGAATGGTATGTAGTCAATGAGATGCACCATGAAATAACTAATTGGGATGACCTTAAGGAGTAATTTGTCAATACATTTTCCTTTTCTTTGAAAAACCTTGAATTAATTGAGTCATTATAGATAGTTCAAAGGTTAGTGTTTTAGGACACTACAATATTAGAGGATTTCCTAAAAACCATGTTTGGATAAAAAGGGTTATCACTCCCAACCTTCTTCAAAGAGAAAAATCTCAATAGTGACTATAGTGATGAAGATGATGACACATGGAAGGTACACAAATAGAAAATTTTGATAATAAAAAGGAAGTTATTACACCAAGTTGAGGATATCACCCTAGAATAAGAATATCCTACCCTTATTTTTGTATAAAAAACTTAGGGAAGAAGATAAGTCAAAGATTCACACTAGGAGAAGAATGAACTATACCTAACACCATTAAAAATTACCAAGGTAGATATTAGTTTAGAGGGGGAACCAAAGATTTCCACTTTTGGTGCCTTTTGGTCTGACACAGAGCTAACATGTATTGTTGATCTCCTAAAAAAATTCCAAGACTTTTTCCCATATAACTACAAGGATATTAAAGGCATGCATCCATCCCTCAGGAAGATGAGCATCAAACTAGTTGACATCACAAGACCCATCAAAAAGTGACCTTACAAAATAAACCCAAATATTTACACTAAGGTTAAGATGGAGATCAATGGAATACTATCCATGGTCATTATCATCAAAAAGTATGGGAGCATCTAAAATTGTATTGATTAAAGACTGTTTAATGTTGCTTGCATAATTGACCTCTTTCCAACTCCATTCACCACTAAAGTATTGGATGCCATCATAGGTTATGAGATATACACCTTTACTAATGAGTTATTAAGATACCATCAAGTTTATATTGAGGAGGAGGATAATCCCAAAACCAACTTTGTAATTGAATGGGGTTATTTTTCTTATAATGTGATGCCCTTTGGGCTGAAGAATGCATAAGCAATGTTGTCCCAATTGGTTATCACCACTTTCAAAGACTTCATTCATAAGTTCCTCCAAGTATGTTTAGATGACTAGACAATATATGGGCTAGTGAGAGATCACTATGACAGTCTGTGCCTAATGTTTTAAAGGTGTAGGTAGTTGTAAATTTAGTTGAACCTCAAGAAGTGTGTTTTTTAATTCCATTTGGCACTTTGCTCAGGCACATAATTTGCAAGGATAGTCTACTCATTTATCCAAATAAGATTGCAATAGTCCTTTAACTTTAGACCCCACAAATGTATAAATATGTTTTCACCTTTCTTAGGAATTGTGGGTATTACAGAAAGTTTATAAGAAATTATGCCAAGCTTGCAGTACCTCTAAAAGAACTCTTATGAAAGGATGGCCCATTTTATTTAGGCATAGCGTAGGAAGATACTTTTGAGACCCTGAAGCTCAAAATAGGGAGTGTATCGATACTATAATTTCTTAACTAGGCAAATTCCTTCCATGTCTATGTCAATGCCTCTAGTACCATAATCAATGCCATTCTCACATAACCAAGTGAAGGTAAAATGGGTCATCTCATTTCTTTCATAAGTAGGAAGCTAACCAAGGTAGAACAAAACTACACCAAAATTGAGTACAAGGTGATTAGCATGGTCTATGCCCTACAAAAGTTTTGATAATATTTCATGTCAACCCCTTTAATCTTTTTCACTAATCATGAGGCATTTAAGTAATTAGTGAACAAGCCCATTTTACATGAACACATTTTTCGATGGATTATTTTATTCTAAGAATTACAATTTGTTATGGTAGTGAAGCTTAGAAAATAAAACTTGAGCCTATACCATCTTTCCTACATCAACTTTGGTGATGTGGCATCACTAATTGAAGATGATATACCTGACATGCAACTTTATAGGGTTCAATGCATCCCATAGGAATTAGCAAAAAATTCTACATTTTTGACCTCTAGATCTGTGCCTTAGATTATGATGGTTAAGGAGAAGTAGCTTATGGTCTATGCCACCCTTTTGAACTAATTGGCATGGAATTGTACAAACTAAGATAAGATGAAGTCTTGCACCAATGTTTCTTAGAGAATGAACATGAATTATTACTACAAGAGGTGCATGAGGGGATTGTTGGATGCCATTATGCTAGAGATGATATGTCATGCAAGGTACTAAAATCATGCTTGTAGTATCTAACTTTGTTTCATAATGAAAAAAATACTCCAAAGTATGTGACATCTATTATTACACAAGGAAACCAAACCACCAGGATGAGATGCCTCTGATTCCCATCTTTGTCCAAGCACCATTTTAAAAATGGGCCATTGATTTCATTAGGCATATTACTCCCATAATAAGGTGAATAAGCATAAAGTACATTCTAGATACCATAGATTACTTCACCAAATGGGCTAAAGCAGTGTTGACCAAAGATTATAAAGCCACCAAAACATCAAGATTCATCTAGGAGAATTTCATTAGTCATTATGGATGCCCACTTAGCTTGAATAGTGACCAAGGCACACATTTTATCAACAAAACCATTTAGATCCTGTTTACTAAATATATGGTGGTGAAACATAAAATGACACCATACCATCCCCAAGTGAATGGCATTGTATAGGCCTTTGATAAAATATTGGGGATGTACCTCACCAAAATATGTGAAATTAGTCACGAGGATTTGGATAACTATGTGTTAGAAATATTGTGGGCCTATCACACTATGTACAATCACCTGAACAAGGCTACACCATTTTAGCTATTATTTGGCATAGAGTTAATTTTACCTATATAATTATTATTGTCTATAAGTGCATGTTTGGAAGACTTGGAGCACCTAGATGAGACATGTACCCAAGTATGGTGGAGCATATAGGTATAAAATATGTGCCAAAAAGTATGGCATGATAAGCACATCAAGTGAAAGGTATTTATAGAAGGTGCACTGGTCTTATTATATGACTCTAAGTACCTCAAGAACCAAGTAAAGTTACATATTAGGTGGATGAAACCTTATGTCATCCATATTATATTGGAGACTAGTGTATGTGAGTTGCACATGTTGGCTAGTGAAATGCTCCTTGGGCATTTCAATGGCAAGAGATTGAATCTATACAATCACTAGGATGACATTTACACCATCTAGCACTGACTTCCTAGTCACAATTTGGTTTCTTTCTTTGACCATAATAAAATTGGCACAAGCTGAATCTTTCCTTATGTTTGTTTCTTTTATGTTGGCTGAATAAGTGTGGTACTTCTAATCCTACAAGAGAACTCTTCCGGTGCTTACACACACATAAATCTAGTCAAGTGAGTCAAGTACAATCAATTTTTAAGCACCTAAGGCTAGACACCTAATTTTTTGGGTGCATGGGAAGTTTTATAGGTTTATAATACTATAAGTATAATTTGACAAAGGAAAGTGCATAAGATGTTCATGCATAATAAACTAAGAGGAGACAATGAGGTGTTATGGGACCAACACCATGCTTTATATGGGGTAGGGAAGGCCAAAGTAAGAGACATGAATGAACAAATAAATTACCCAAGAAAGAGAGACACACTTGGAAAGAAGAAAAACATTGAGAAGAGATGGAATCGAGGAGGATGAATTGCATTCATGTGAATCAATATGCCTAGGTTTCCATAAGAAGGGCAAAGGTCATGCCAAGTTGAAAAATGTGTAAAATAATGATCATCATGATAGCAGGCACTCACCCAATGGTTAGTAAGAAGTGAGAATTTGAATTATCTACCACTTCATCAAATAAACCATTATCAAAGTTAATGCTATGGTGATATAAGAATAAAGATCTATAATAAATGAGTAGTTAGTAGAGGATTTTAGTGGATTTCATGGGTTTAATAGATTTTTAAAAATCCACACATTGTCAATTATCAATTTGCTAGCTAAAAACATAATATAAAATATTATATGGCTTAAGTAGTAGGGTTACTATAATTTTCAAGAGTTCTGAGTAGAGAAAAGAGCTAAAGCCATTAAACTTGAAAGGCACTACTAGAGAGAGAACCAATCATCCATAACCCCCAAGTGAGAATAAAAGACCATAAACATGATCAAATTATACCCTAAGTTGAAAAGGAGGTGAGTGGAGAGAAATTGGTATAGAAATAAGGGAGTATAATTTTAACATAATAACCAAGCCTCCATTAATGGAGTAGGAAGATCGAGAGTCAAGCACACAATCACATTTCCCATGATTGTGTAGAAGTGCCAAGCATAATTTTAAACTAAACTATAATCAAGTAAATGTATTTCAATGATAATAGGTTCTAGATGGGAAATAAGGCTAATCACAGGTCTACCATAGGCATAAAAGGATGCAAATAAATTTCATGTGGTGAGATAAATAGTCATTGTGAAACTAGAGGCACAGTTGGGGGAAAGCATGAGCATTATATAAGTAGATCTAGAATTGAGTGTCAAACTCACCTATAGAGAAATGGAATACCCCCTAAGGTCATGGTGGGGGAGAAGTGGGTGTGTTTTATGTATATGTACAAACTAAAGGACTATAACCATAGGATAAGAAGTAATACACAAGAGTTAAACTAAGACTAGATGATGGACATGAGGAAGAAGACAAAGGTAGGTCACACATTCTTCGATGTCTCCATCAGAGAAAAAATGGAAACCATAGGCATCATGAAAATATTTGATTTACCAAGCTTCAATAATCTATAAGACTAGGTGCATTTCCTCCTCTTAAGAGTACATCATGACTGATTCTACTTTATAAGATAATGCATGAGGATCATGGTAAGCCTCATTAGTAGAATCATGGGGCTACATAGCACATGACTAAACATTCAAGAAATGATAGAAGATGAGGTAGAGGTTGAAAGGGTCATAAATCTCTTAGGTTGCTAAGAGTTAGGGTTTACATTCCCCATTAAGGACATTCAAGACCTCAACACAGGGGTAGAATTGCACCTTATTAGTGCTAAATTATGCCCTAGCATCTGGTGGTCTAATATTAGGAAGACCTTTCTATGCATTACCCACCATATGGTGTAAGGTGTAACATTCAACATCTCCAAGTTCATTGATGAAGAGATAGTCAAGAATGTACAAGAGTACCATCGAGTACATGAGACCTTTTGATGGGGGTATATGTTGATTCTGATAGTAATGGAGGAGATGGATGTGTTGGATGGTGATGATGACTAGTTATGGATGTTCCCACATAGCCATGAGTCCCCTACAATAAAGAACCAAGACTTCATTTTCCCACCCAACTTCTCATATAAGTATAAGACTAGGATACAAGTTTAGTTTTAGAGGTACATAAAATCCTTTGGGAAGGAGTGGTACATGCCTTAGGAGATTCCATAACAACTAGTGGGAATAAAAACCTTTGTCATGATGCAACACTTCTATCTGGTTCACCTAGTGCTCATAGATGGAAACCTATCAGGGTGGCTCTAATTGCCTTATGCATTCTCACCTAAGTATTTCATGGCAGTGCTAAGGAGAATCCCCAATGCATAATAACTTGATATCCTGATCAAGACCATAGATCATGATAAAATCAAGATGAGGCACCAATTTGTGCACCTTAGAGCCAAGGCCACCAAAGATGAGGAAGATAACATCGATAGAACAAACATCCATCCCCTCCATAGGGTGATAATAAATGGGAAGATATTTAGCCTCTATTATGAAATGAAGCCACACAAGAAGGGTGATAATATTGGAAAGGATGATGATTTCACCTCTTATTTAGTGACAAAGGGAAGGTTGCATCAAATTTATAAGAGAAGACACTCCAAAATAAATGGGATGAGAAGATAGAAGAGATAATGGAGCTCATTAAGTTAAATATTACCTCTAAAGAACCAATTATGTCCCCCACCTTAAATAAGTACATGACCTTCATGCAAGAGAGTGCTTCTTCCCATAATAAGCCAAAGAAAAACACCAAGGGGATGAGAGTGTTCCCTATTATAACTATTATATATATGGAGAGGAGAGAGAGAGAGAGAGAGAGAGAGAGAGAGAGAGAGAGAGAGAGAGAGAGAGAGAGAGAGAGAGAGAGAGAGAGGTGATCCTTTCACCCATAATAGAGGAATAAATTGAAGAAGACTGAGTAGGGACCTATATCCTATATATAGGAGAAGGAGAAGGAGAAGAGGAGCTTATCACTAAGAATGTGTAGTAAGCCCTACAAAGTGGTGTGACCATCATAATTTAGGTAACATATAAAATGATGATCGTCACATCTAGTAACACCCCATTAATGATCCCTCCAAGGAAACTAGTGTTGACATCCAATAATGAGGCCTCCCCATCACCTCCTTAAATATTCAAGGAGAAAAGGGTGGCTTGGAAGAAGATGGGATTGAGTGTGAAGGATATCAACATGGATTTGGTGCTTGAAGAGAAGTGGAGGATTGAATGAGAGAATAAAATTTCCAAGTTAGAGAAAATGGCCTCTAATGTTCCTTTAAGTATAGGTCTAGTAATTGAAGTGGGTAATCAAGCACCAAGTGACCCCATTAGGAAGGTATAAGAAGCTACATAAGAGGTATACCCAAGTAGGGAATGGGTTCCGAAATAAAAATAAGTCAATACTAGTACCTTAAAACAAAAAAATAGAGATGGTGGAGGATCACTAACAACAACAAGTTGACGTTAGTACCAAAGGAATTACCCTAGAGGTAAGTATTGAAAAACCCCAAGATAAAGAAATGTACAAGAGGGAAAAGTCCTAAGAAGCAAACCCAAAATATCAAACAAGTAAGTCCTCAGAGGATAGCACCTAAGAGAGTATTGGTACCAGGGAAGAGGAAGAAGTAAAGACAAAAAAGTCCATCATAGAGAAGGATGACAAAGAGCTAAATATAAGGGAGATGGCATAAAATAAATGGGTGGATGAAGACCTATACATTTATGACACTATGACCCCTAAATTTTGATGACTAGGATGTGAAAATAACTCTCATTTGTGCTAGACCATTATATGGATGAGCCCCAATTTATGGCACCTAGAGTGGCTAATTTGAGCCTAGAAGATCCTAAAGAGGGGTAGGACACCCTCCTTATTAACCCTCATACCATGAACCCAATAAAACCTAGGAATGTGATAATAAGAATGGATATATAAGTTTCATGTTGTAACATCATTAATTATGTCGAGGTAATGAAATGGAAAAGGCTCCTCAAGGAATCCAAGGATGAGGCAAAGGCCAACAAATTCAATTTGTAACAATTCTATGAGCATGTGAAGGTGGCCAAACCATATCTTCTGGTCAATGTCAATACTTAATAACTTTTAGAGGTCTACAATATTTATGTGTTGGTGGAGTAGATGCTCCTAAGGTTAACAACTAAGATAGCATAGGAAGAAGAAGACCTCATCATCATGTTTTAGAAATAACTAAATAAAAATCTCCAAGAGGTAGAAAACTTATTCACAAAATTACATGAGGGCATAGAGGTAGTAGATGCCATTTTATTAAGATTATCCAACCAAGCCTTGGTTATAGATGCATGCCTAAATCAGGTAAAGGAAGATAAATAGAAGTTGACGGCATGAGTATACTTGGAAAGTAGGTCAAAGTGGAAGAAAATCATGAGAAGCAGGATCATTCTCAATAACCAGATCAAGGATTAGGAGTGGAACTTGGAATCACTCTTCCATGCTCTATAGACTAAATCCTATGAGAAAGGAGGGAGTGTGGCAAAGGTAAAATCCAATATCGAGGGCTTACATAAGGAGATGGAGAAAATGGATGTGTTTGTGCTCACTATTGCATCTACTGAGATAGATAATACCACAAAAGAAATCAAGCTCACCATTAAGGGATTTGAAGACTTCAACATTGAAATCAAGGAAAATGCACTCGAGTTCTATGCTCTTAAGAACTTGATAAATTATTTTGAGGGTGGATTAAATTTTTTATATGGGGTAAAATATTGGGACCATAAAGCATTAAGTAGAGGATTTATGCTAACATAACATCCGCCTAGGCACAAAGGGATATTTTTATTGAGTGGTTAGCCTTTTGGGCTTTTTTCAACCATTTAGAGGTTGCAGTGCATACCTTGTGCCATCTATTAGGTGGGTAACTATCTCCCAAGTTTTTAGGGAATCTTAAAGGATTTAAAGAGATGTGTCAGCTATAATGTGAACTTCATAGAGCCATGAAACTAGTGGTTATAATGACCAAGTTCCAATTCAACAATCAACATGCAAATTCCACCCTGGTGAAGATGCTCCTAAAGTCTATTTAAGGAGCTCAAGCTAGAGGAGGTGAGGAGAGGAAGGAATTAAAATGAAACTCTAGAAAACTAATCTTAAATATTTGTAGACATTGCTTCGATGGCCATTACGGCTTAGGAATAGTATGCAAGCCATTAAGGCTCCACTTTTAAGTGCCCAAACTCATCTATGAGCATAGGTTATTAAGTATTATGAATAGAAACTTTATTATGGATTCTAATTAATGACAAAGAACTATTGCATTAAAATGTAATCTATTTGGTTTACATGTCTTTTTGTCTTGCAAATAGAAGGTGCATGGTTAGAATGTCATTTTCATTATAATTATGTTAAGCAATGTTCATGCATGTTACTAGTTTGTGTCTTTAATGGAGTCCCTATAAAATTTCATGATGTCATTCTTATTTTGTATAGAAAATGAATATATATTTTGCACCAAGTATTCCTATCTTGGTTATGATTTCATGTCTAGTATGAGTAGTTTGAGTCAAAGCAGCTTTGTGACCTCTTAAGTGCCTAGATGACACTAGGCTTAGTCCATCAAAGGCTTACACATATGGATCTAATAAACATTTCATTGAATTGATTAAATCCTCAAATTAAAGCCTCATACCATGGTAAAATTATCCTAACATAGTCCTTAGTTCCTTATTAGTTGTGCTTTAGGTGAGCACACAAGGCTTGTGCCTTATGTAGATTGATGTTGGAAGAGCTGAGTATTCAAAATTTGAGTGCAACGGGAGTATCACATCCTTACTCCTAGTTGTAATAAATTGAGAACTAACTAGATAAGTATTTTCTACAACACATACCCCCTAAGACGTTTTGTTGTAAATACTGGTAGGTAGGGAATGAAGTAAAAAATGGTTATGAAAGGGGATAACCAATAGAAGTGATCATGATAGGTTGAGATGATACCACATATTATGGGACTTAGAAGGGTATGTTTTGTTACAAGGATGAGCGAAGGTGAGTGGACCCAAGGGATTATGAGGGAGATAGGTATTGAGTAGTTAAGGGGACATATTTCTAAATAGCCTAACTTAAGTAACCTGTTGTAAGGGTTGGGTTAGAGGATTATAAGCTATGCTTTTTTGTATAGGTGGGAGAGTCATAGGGACTAAAAACACTAAATTTTGGGGTGAATTAATGGGTAGTCGAGTAAGTGTAATTTATCTTGTAGTAACTTTTTGGGTTTGGGTAATGGTTAGAGAAGGTTTAATAGATAATAACGATGGTGGGTTATCTAGGGGTTGTGATATGTTGGTATCAGAACCAGTTGGAGGTGGATTGTTGGAAGAGGAAACCATGGATACAACAAGCACTTCAGGTCCCTCTAGGGTCATACCATAAAAACACCTAGAATATTGGGTTTGAGGGGAAAAAAGAAAGCATATGGCTTAGGTAATAAGATAATGGTTGAGGGTAATTAGATTACTATCCAATATACTAGAGAATTCAAGGTCTCCCTATGTATATAACTAGGGAATACCTTCCCCAATGGATTTAGAAAAGGTAGGAGGACTTCATTTGTTCTCCATGGATGAGGATGAGGTATGATATTTGGTTTATTTTAATGACTCTTGTCATGTTAAAACCATGTATAACTGGAAAAAAAAAATGAAATGCAAAGACACACAAATTCTTTTTATTATCTCATTTTAGTGAAAATAAACACACACACTACTCTACATACAAGATTTTTATTTTTTTAAGAAACTAAATTTAGAATGTAATGGGGAGATGGGGTAATGAAGGTAATAATAAATGGTAGTATAATGTTGGTTTCAAGTTTTCTTTAAGGATAAGAACCTATACATATTTAAAGGTACGTTGAGACTTGATTCTGTGTTGGAAGTATGTGGCTTCATATTGGGGCCTACCCACTCACTTCACACACTTTAGTGATAAGGGTGCTAGGTTTTTAGGCTTTATACTTATTTTCCAAAAAAATTATACTAAGTTAGTACACCAAGTCAATTTCCCCTTAGTGGTTAAATCTAAGTAGGTCCACCTAGGTAGGAAAATGTTTTGATGCTTGTTTTTAAGATTATCGTGGTTTGGTTGTGTGAGAAAAAGTTTGATTATCATGATGTATTAATCCACTTAAATTAAACTAAGTGGATTATCTAAATAAGAAGGGAGATGAATGTAATTATTTTTAAACCTTAAAAAGGAAATCAATTTTTTTTTATTTTCTCTCTTTTGAATGCAAACACAGAGTCAAGAAATACAACTGATAAATGATTTCATAATGAAACACAATAAAAATAATGGGACATAGGGTCCCATTAGGTGTGCTAGAATGTTTTAGTATTTTCACACTAATTTTTCTTAATAAATAAAATTATTAAAAATATAAATTGTGATACAATTTTTTGAAGGTATATCTATGATGGAGGTTATGCACTATTGATCCAGAGAAGTGGGAATTATTTTTTGGCTAGGAAGGATCCCCTGAACATAAGAAAACTTGGAAAAGATTGGATAAATAAGATAAATGAGTTAACTATTTGATGTTAGATTAGTTCTAGGAAGTGGCACAATTCCTTAAGGGGATATTAGACCACTATTTTATGCAATCAAATAAATAATGCAATAATATAAAAAAAAAAATCATATGATAATATAGATGTGATATTGAAATTAAATATATTGATCTATTACATAGATGTTATCAAATAATTTATTATAATAAGCTATAGATGAATCTTCTTGTTCTTGTATTACTTCTAATTATTTAGTGACTATTTCTAGAGTAAGGGCAAAGACAATTGCACAAAGTCCTAGCTCAAAGTAAATATCACTCTAATATGCAAAGAGCAGGTGAGGGACTATGGGTAAGTCATAGATGGAAACCAAATCACATATAACACATGATAATGTCATCTACAAACAAATATTCATGATTTTAAGATCAAAAACAAAAAATTAAAATTAATTATGACTGTTAAACTAACTTGGAATTGTAGACAAAAAATAAAAACATAGGTATCAATGTTAATTATCTCAAAATTGGTATTAATTATGTAATAAATGATGATTCATGTATGAATTATTATCGATCGTAATAGTGGGGAAATAAAGCTTAGGATGGGAGCCTAAAGGTGGGATTTAAGGGATTCTAAATGGTTTTAGGAATATCTAGTGATTATCTAACCAGACTAAGGGAAATAAACAGAATGTAATTAAATAATAAAAGAATCATAATACATTCAAATGAACAACACACTTACCTCTAAAATGCTTCTAATATTACATAGAATTATCATCTTGACAGGGATGTTCTTAACCTTTAAATGAGTGGTGATAGACTGAGATAGGTATGGCATATTTTTGTAGGTGTTCCAAGATAGTTGTTACAACATTCTAATGTATGAATTTGGGATCCTTTTTCTTGATGATGGTTTGAGTTTAAATCAACATCAATCCTAATAGGATCAATGATGATCATGGGGATTAGTATTGATCTAGTCTAGGTTTACCAAGTTTTCTAAAAAAAATCCAAGTCATGAGGTTAGACTTAATATAGGTTGTTTTAACAAAGTTTGGCTAGTGAGAAATTGTTACGAGGTTAACACAACTTCTAATAAATTTGGGTAGATTTGGCTAGATTTAGGGAGGGTTAACTATTTACCTAGGTAGAAATTAATTAGTAAGACTAATTACGTAATGTAATATGGTAAAGGTAAAACTACGTAAACTAACATAAAAAGGATGCAAAAGGGGTAAGACACATATATTAATACTAATATATTGGTGTAAATTTGTAGTGTCTACAAAAAAATACAAAGACCCAATTCAATAAATTTAATGAAACATACCAAAAATAATATGTAAATCATTTCATAATGATAAAACCATGAATTTTAAATCAACAAACCCTACTTGAGAAATGTAGTCTATTTTTATTAAAAATCCCAATTCTTTCTTCAAACTGTCTCTTCATCTACCGCATCCTTCATAAAACATTCTCTTTTCTATATATCTCCTTCATCTCAAGATATGCATGCCAAATAAATGAACAATCCCCAAAAAACTAGTCTCCCATAAATGAATCTCCAGTTCTATAATAATTTTTCGCATTTTTAGCATGGTGGCTAGTCATAACCTCACTACCAATTAATATTTTTAATAAACAAACATAATGATAGTGAGAACATTTAGTCATCCAAAATTATCCCCTTGATTCCAAAAATCATTACTATAAAAATGAAATGAATCCAATTTTGGTCAATGCCCTAGATTCTAGCAAATATGCTTTATTTCATAGTCACCTCAACATTATAGAAAAAGATTGGTATTTGAGTTTTGATAAAATCATAATGTCTTATAATTATAAATATAAACCATATTAAATAAAACATGGATCTATAATTTAGCCATAGACTTCCTCACACAAATATGCCTTTAATTAATACATAAAATATTTGAATAACTAATGCTTAAAACATGCCACCCATTTAACCCCTATGGTGATCAACCACTTTAAACTACTATAAATTTTTATTAAAAAAAGATAATGAAATGAGGTAGTCATACAAGACTAATCCCAAGAAAGTACTATTTCACAAAACATTTCATTTTTGACTTTGCATACCAGTAGGATCATAAAAGAATATTATCTCACAAGTTACAACAATTAATTATGTAAATTTTAACCAACAAGATATTATAAATATGCAAGCTCATCAAAATCACTACATGCAAAGATTAAATTAATATGTAACACAATCAATACACTATTGAAACAAACACAACAAAATAGTAATAAGATTCTATCATGGTGTGTGCAGGGGTTTTAGTCTCATTCTCTCATCGCCCAATATATCCATCTAACCCATCCTCTCTGATGATACCCTCCCTTCATCATATTCTGGAGGGTGGATTCCATCCTACATCCACCTTAGTAAAATAAATAATAGTTGGACCATATCATGAAA
This sequence comes from Torreya grandis, assembly GCA_037957365.1. Classification (NCBI taxonomy): domain Eukaryota; kingdom Viridiplantae; phylum Streptophyta; class Pinopsida; order Cupressales; family Taxaceae; genus Torreya; species Torreya grandis. The sequence continues at coordinate 969,532 of JARHVA010000747.1, forward strand.
TAATAAATGATAAACTATTGTAACTAAACAAACTAAATAATCATGATCATAATGTACCATAACAAAATATGTACAACTAACAAACAAGTTAATGATCATGATAGTAAGTAATAAATAGCTATCCAAAAATCAACATATTGAAAATCCATCTTTCTAACATAATAAATTAAACAATCACGAACCATAAAATATATAAATTAATAGATTAATGGTCTATAGGAGAATCAAGATGTAAAAAAAAATTTAATATTTCCATACTAGTCATAGGGACTACACATCTATAGGTCTAAAGTAATAAAAGAGTAGCCCAAGAGCCTTATTTGCCAAGTTACAAGCTAGGTCACTATTATACTTTATTTACACACATTATATGATTCACACACAAGACAATGCATAATGGGTAACTACATTAGTTTGAGGCCCTCTTTAGAGTATTGGCTATCTAGGTAATATCCTTTAATAGTGGGTCATTGGGGTTAGTTCAAAACCATGTGCCCACAAACCCATTTTTCCCCAAGGTCACATCAAAGATGGAAATATGTATTTTTTCCATTTCACAAGGAACAATAGTCCATGGCCCATATTTGAATGCATCATAGCAAAGGTGAATCAAAATATAAATACATCCAGGCATTTGCATCCCATTTTAACAAATGTTCTATATAGAGCACTAGTGTCAAACCTAGACAATAGTGTCAACACAACTATCCCAAATTGACATTACTATTTAGAGAGCCATACACATCAAAACTAGAATCTAATAGATATTCTAGAATCTCCATCTGCTTACTTTTAGCCTATTGCAGATCCATAACTACATTAACATTAGAACAAGCTAATTACTTCATTTCTTTGTCATTTCTATAAATAACATAGTTGTACTTTCCATATTTAGACTATCTCAACATAATAAGTTTAGTGTATGATTATATATAAGTTTAACATCTAATTGGACTAATATAGATCTAATTATCATCCTTGTGCCATTTCATTTCTATATACCCATTTAATAAATCTAGATAACACCAATCTAGATTCAATTTTAGGGTTAAATATTTGATGAACCTAATCTTTGAACATCAAAACCTTAAGCATGCCCCATCAGATGCTTATTAACTACTTTGTGCTAACATTTATATACTTCATATCTTTTATCATGGATGATATTATTTTTATTGATGAATATGATTATGAAACCTTCCAATTTTCCCTCAAAGAAGGAATTAAAATTGACTACTCCTATATTCTTTCAAGCATTAAATCATTTAATATAAAAGACTTGAATGGTGGTATTTATTATCCCTTGAATCAGGTCTATGCTCCCACCACTTAAAGAGATGAGTTCATCCATATTAATGAAGATACAATGCATTTATTAATACTTACTATATTACCATTATATGACTTTGGCATTCAATACTTGTAAAAGTATGGATACCAAGGCCAAGGATTGGGTAAACATAGCAATATAGATAGATAAGGGCTTGGATTTTCAAAAACACCCTTAAGTCAATAACCATTTAGGCCAAATAAACATGTACCTTTTACCAAAATAGTGGGTACATATGACCAAGAAGTTCTTTCATTTGATCATCAAAAATTAAGACTACATAAAGAGATTATGAATAATTTACAAACAACTAATAAGGGGGTAATGTATTCAAGAAAATTGATTAAACCCCTGAACATTCATACATTTATAAATAACATCCCTCTATTCAAGGGTGATGTTTTTTTCATACCTTCATTTAAAATAAATTATATATTAAAAAATGTGTCCTTACCAAACTTTTCTAGAGATAAAATTTGTATACCTTTACTAAATGAAAGTAAAACAATTTTTTAAAATGGTACAATATATCTAAATGATATACCAAATGCACTAAATTTTAAATATCCCATGCCAATACCAAAATTTCCTAATTTTAGTGATAATGAACTTGTACTTACTATACATAAGGATGATGACACTCATATGCCTAGATTTAAAAGAGGTAGTGGGTTGAAACTAATGATAACACCTATGACAAACACAACCATCCCCATATAATATCTTATGTCTATGACAACCACTATTGGGTACCTTCAAAATCAATTTTATATACTCCAAATTAAAATGTATTTCCATAATGATAATGCAGATGTTACCCATTCAATAATCAACCTCTTGCACAATGTATACTTGAATATCCTTATCCCCAAGATTTTGAGTTACCATGTTTACCTCTTTTTTATACACAAGGACACATTCGACCACATGATTAGCTATGTAAATTATTTTGGTCAATGGGTAAAAGATGACAAACTATTACTAAAAGTTTTTCATATGAGTATTTTCGACGAGGATAAACATTGGTTCTTTGGTTTAGCAAAGGGTTCTTTACATATTTTATTACATTTGGAAGATGTATTTTTCATGGATTTAAATATCCAAAAGGTGCCAGAACTTACATTATAACATTTTCACAATTTAAAGCAATGTAATGATGAGTCCCTTTAAAATTATACTATTATATTAAAAATTACATTATATGAGCTGGCATTTAGAGACTCAATTTTGGAATTGAAATTTATATTTAGTAGAGGCATTCATTCCCCATTAAAATAAAGGAAATTTCATAAATAATATGAATCATTTACCCATTTACATAACGGTTTTCATTAATATGCCTCCTTCATAATTAGTCATTCAAAAAAACTTAACATATCTCCCTCCAAATACAAAAGATTTATCCCTCACACAAATGATGGAGATAGCTTACCTAAGGAACACTATGAAAAAAAATGTGGTATTCCTAATCTATATATGACTAGTTCACAAATATTACTCAACATGGGTATAATCCAAGGTACACATCCTATACAATAATCTCAAAGTAAAAAACATAAAAAACATCCACAACAACAAGATTTAACAATTAACTTATACATGGGTGGTGCTTATTTATGGCATAACCATATTGATCCTACACAAGTAAAAACTATTTACAATATAAGATGCTTTAAAAAAATGGACTTCAATCTAACAAACTTAAAAAATAAAATAGGTTTTAAATACTCCTTAGGAAACATAATATTACCAATTTCTTGTGTCCTAAAGTAATTCAAACATGAGATTGGGTTATGCCTAAAACATCTCTATATGAAATTACACTAGGAACCCTTTGGTTATACCAAATAGAAGCAAAAATTGATCCAATTATAAAGGTATTTACTTTTCTTATAAAGTCACATTAATACACATTTCAAATTATATCATTAAATATTCTAATACTACACAGGCAAAACATGATAAGGAACATGCTATGTATCTTTTTAACCTAGCCAATCATGATGCAAACAATGTAAAATATCCAACTTAAATTTGTAAGGTTCACAATGGGGGAGATATCTATGAACATCCATTAAATGGCATCATAGAATGATCTTTTCTCTTCAAAAATTCTAAAAATAACAACAAAAAAACATTCAAAAATCCAAAAACACTTTTGGCATATACATATTCTATTGGATCCTTGGCATCCATGTGTTACTTCCATATTGATGGATGACATAATTAGTTACTCCTGCATACATGTATGTATCACACTTCTACTTGAGTGTGATACAAACATACATAAATACATGATGCATTCCTATTTTTGAATGTTGGTCTTCCCTCTACTCATGTCATATGGAAACTGGGGGCATCCGCTTATCTGGTCTTGTTACACACAAGTTATATGATTTTATGATCACTCTATAGTATCATGTTTGAGCTTACACATATACTTACACATGCCTATTATTCATGATTATATATTACATAAGATACTTTATTGACATACTTTTCCTAACCCTCTGGACCTATGGGCTACTATGACATGTTTATGATGGTTTCTTATGCATTAATTTATGTACTTACTTAAGTGTCCTATATCTATATTGTATTCATTATTAAAACATTTGAATGTGTTCTATTTCTTGTGGCCCCCATGCCTATGTATGGTTTCATTGAAATTTTCATATGTCATTATTTTTTATGGACCTTTTAATATGACATTCTTATTTTTATGGCCATTTGAGTAAGTCATGTCCCTTTGATTGTGCAGCATTTGAACATGCCCCTTATTTTTGGTCTCTATGGATCATTACCTTGGACTTTCTTTTGAGTGATCTTGTGTGTGTGATTATTTTCTTGCTAATCTTGTATTTTTATTATATACACATAATATTTTCAAACTTTTATCGATTAATGACACTCCTTATCTTTTAGGAACCCATCGACTCTCAATCTCTCTAAGTTCACACCTTAAGGGGTGCACCAAGAAAGGGGTGGGTAGACCATTGGTGCTTCATAAGATTGTTTTCCATTTTTCCACTTTTTATCTACACACATTTCTCTTTAAAAAATTATCCTTAAGCTTTTTCTTCTCTATTATACATTCTTCAGTCACTTTTTGCCTTTTGTCCCCCTTTTCTTTACCTTAACCCCCTTTTGATTGTTCACTATACTCAGTCAACTAGGTTGACCCTATACAGTTTTGGGTAATATTCATTTAGGGTCTAGGTTGGCTCTTGGTCGACCTAGCCTGTGACCTAGTGAATTCTTGTCCATAATTATTCTAGGTTGACTAGGTTGACCCTATCAACTAAAATTTTTAGAAGGGCTTAGGGTTAAATCCACCTATATATACAAGTTCATTTTATAGACAAATAAAATTGGCCACTAATGGATTTATACCTAAATTTAGAGCAATTATTATTGACCTCTGAAAATCTAGCCTTAGAATCTCTAAGAGTATCAAATTTGGCTTCATAACCATGCAAATAGATCAATTTGGCCCATAAATCAATTACATCGAATAAATGCACAAATAATTTAATTTAAAATCTTGAAAATATTCAAAATTCCTAACAATAATTAATTAAAATCAAATCCTAATCAAATCCTAATTGAATTCATCCATGAAAAATTAAAGTAATTATGAAAAAAGAAATTCAAAAATCAATAAATATCCTAGGTTTTCATCATTAGTTTTTGTGAGTTGTCTTTTTTGGAAAATATTCCACCCATGCCTATTCCATGCTAATAATGATATTTTGGAAACATTTTAACCCTAATAGGGTTAGCTAATCTAACTAAGGCTAATATTTAACCCATTCCAAGCCATTTCAAAGCCTATAAAATCAAGCCTAGAGCTCTTCATTTGGAGAGCTTGGACATAGTAGAGTTATAATACAAGATTCGATTCATAAAGCAAATGCACAGTGTTATAATGTCAAAATAAATCCAAGCCATAAATCCAAGCATGAAACTAAGAGGAGATGGAGGTAACCAAACCCCATTGATGAAAACTTCTTGAGCACAATTCAAATAATCTAATAAAGAAATATCTTGGAACAATCAAGGAAGGTAAGGAAAGTTGTTATTTCTTTGAATTTTAGTTATGTTTTCAATTAGTTTGTTCACTAAGCTCCCCACATGATATAGTCCTAGATATGTTAGCTTATTTAGGGTTTTTATTTAATTATTTTTGTAACTAACACTATACTAACCTCCTTTCTTAAGTCAAATTACTTGATCACAAATGACATGCTTAGTGAGATCATGAGCACCCCACATAGCAAGGAGAACATTATGCAAGTCTTAAAATAAGAAATGGATGCTTGAATCTCATTAAAATTTAATTTATAACCTTGTTTTGGTGATATTTGTTTTTTAAATCTCTTATATCTACATAGAGACCAATGATGATTAGGTACAATTGTTGATGGTTAGGCCCTAACTGCCAACATTTATGTGCAACCACCACCGATTATATGAGATCATCGATGGTTAGGTTGTATGGGATAAACCTCATTAAATATTTAATTTTTATTCTTTTTGCCAATTATATCCTTGATTTTTTGGTTTAAAAGGCTTTTACATCACTAGACTTAAATTTACCTTACATGTTTTCTTAATCTTTGAACTAAGACTAACCTAATATGTTTGCCTTTTTAGGTTTTGCCTTTGGGTTCATAGGTCATCACCAATGGTTATTTATCAATTGGTGGTGATTTTTATTGATTGGTAGTGGTTACCTACTAACTGTCCATCATGATTACCTTAAACCATTGATGGTTATGTATGATCATCAACAGTCATTGTGTGAAATAAAATTAAAACTTGAGAGCTAAATTTCAAACCTCATTTTCCCAATCAAGAAAATTCTTCAAATTAGGGGGTTATTATCTAACATTTTTAGGTTTAAGGATTGATTTGAAGACCAATTTTCTTGTTTTAAATAATCAAACACTTCATTTTGGGCTTTAAAAAGAACTTAGTCAAATCAAACATTTCAATTTGGGTCCTAAGATGAACATGTCAAATCTTACACATTTGGTATTTAGTGATTAAAATGAATCTAACATGATAAGTATTAGAAACATTTCAAAATTAGTGCCAAAAATACATGTTTAAATCTTGAACATTTCAAATTGGTGTTTTAAAATGAACTTAGGAGACATCTTACACATTTGGACTTTAGGCTTAAAATGAACTAGATGGTCTTACTTAATTGGGTCTTTTGTGAAAATATTATTTCAATTTTTTGCACTTAATCTAAGAGGATAGTAATGAAAAATGTCACATTTAAATTGGTGCTTAAAATTCAAAATTCACTCACAATTATTTGCAAACTTGTTTGTTGATTTGTTTGTTTCACAAAAAGAATAGTGTGTGTATGTTTTATCCCCATCCCCTATAGGGAACTCCTAGGATCAAAAGTGACTTTCCACTGAATTTAGTGCCTAGTCTAAGGTATATAAAGAAATGTTCCTAATCTCTTCCCAAACTTGCATAGTATTGGGTGATCTAAAAGAAACCCTAAAGTCTTTCTGCTTGTCTTTTATTTTCATACATTTAACCTTATGAAAGGGGGTGCCATTACCTCTCATGAGTTCTCTAGTGAATCATTGACCTGGGGCTTCATCTCCTAGATAATTTCAACCCCTCTCCATGGTGGGTGGGTATATAAATTGATATTTTCCCATTGGGATGGTGGTTTGATTGGTTAAACCATCTCTATTAGTGGTAATCTATGCTTGGGATGTATGATCAATCTGAGCATTGTACTAAATTGATCAAGTGAAAAATGTAGTGGTTGTGAAAAGGATACATCCTTTTCATAAAAATATGATTTAAATGGACCCAATTGATGTTTTCCTTATTTTGTGTGCATATGTGAAAGTGTGTATACATGGGATCAATCTAGACAATCAAAAACTTGTAGATTTTAGTCAACCTCACTTTACCACACCTTGATAGGATTTAAGATGATATAATTAGTTGTATTTTGTCATTTATTATTTATTTATTGGTATGTTAGAACTAAAAATTTGTTTATACCACGTCATGAATGAGTCTTGTGTCAAACATTACTCTATTATTTGAGGATGTGTTATGCCATCCATTTGACACCTTGATTTAACTTAGAAAACTTGTGTCAAAACATTGAGAGTGAAAATTCGTTAAAATGGGTACCATTGTGCTACCCAAATCATTCCAATTCTTTTTCCTTAAAAGTATTTAAAATAAAACATTGATCACATCTTTTGAGAACACTAATACCATTAGGCTGCTCAAATTGTTTCGATTGAATTATCTTATCTTATGTCTCAATTATCATTGTTTGTAAACAATCATTTGAGCCTTGTTGGATCTTTATTTAGTGTAGTCATGCTATTCAAAATTACGTAGCTTGTTGGTCATCAAAATCTAAGTTTACCTTAGTTGAGTCTTTGATTAAATTTTCCAAGTTTAGATTTAAACATTGATTAATTTTTGTTTAGGACTTGACATGTAGGGGTTAATACACATATCTTTCTCTTTTGGGTTGCGTAACACAGGTTAATTGATTACTAAAGTTTAAAAAATTTATTGTTTGTGCCTTTGTTTGATATAATTAATCAATCTTCAAAGTGCCTTTTGTTTATTATTTTTCACCAATTAGATCATGTTTATGTCTAAAATCAAGTGCCTAGTCTTTGCCAAACTATTCCAAGTTTGTTATATTAATATTCATCCTTTGTTTCAAACCTAACTTTTGATGTTGTATTTAGCCAAAAGTCCTAACATAGCCTACTTGATCCTAGATTTTGACTTCATGTTTGGATAAAATACCTAGCAACATTTCCTTTTCTTAGTTTAGACCTATTTGAAACACATTTGGACATTATAATTTGGCATATTATTTTTAGGTCATTTTACTTGACCTTGTTTATGTAAAATATTTAACATTGGACATGTTATGTTATACTATTTTTACCAAGTATTTGCATTAGACTTTTTGGAGATTTGGCTCCACCCTTGACCAAGATCGATCATGTTTGAACACTTTGCCTTTTTAGACATAGTTTTTTTGAGTCTATAAAACTCTAATCCTCTCTTGTTGTGAAACATTTATGATAGATTTGACCATGGATCACTACACACATAGTGGAACTATGTATAATCCAGGATATGGATATGTTAGTACACAAGAAGACTTTATTCAAGACCCTTATGAAGATTATGTTTTTTAGGAGATGGATTCCTATCCACCATACAACACTCAAATAGGGGAATAGATTCAAGATCCTTTGGCCAATTATTTGGTTAACATTCCTCCCTACATAGAATAATATCAAGAATAAATGGCCTAATATTTAGTTAGCATACCTATGGTTGTAGAAAACATCAAAAATTAACCCTACTAAATGACCATGCTATCAACCTATGATCATAATAGAGCCACAGAGGTAGGACATTACAATTTACAAAATCTATCAAGAGGGCCTTATAACATGTCTTATCAAAATAATGATCAAGCCTCTTCTAGAAACCCTAATTCCATAACACCAATGCCATATCTAGATCCACATATGATTGTCATATAAATAGGCCTCATGGAAGACCAATTCATGAAAATATAGATATCATACTAGGTATATCAAAACCTAGTGCATAATTTTAACAACCTAGCCATGTCTAATGCACCTCTTATTAAATCACATTCTTCAATAGGAGTCTCATTTGAGTCGACAGGTTAACAAAATTATAGGTTTGACCCACTTAAGCAAAACACTTTAGTCAAAATCATGTTCAATCCCCAAACCATCAAGAAAGTGTCTTATACTTATACACATAAAAATGAGAAAATCATAGTGGATAATACACCAATAATTTCCAATTCAAACCAAAATGGTGTTAACGCATAAATACATAGTTAAAAACAAAATATGCCTTTACCTAGCACCATTAATGGTTTACAAAGTTAGGGAATAGAATTTTATACTTCATAACCTAAACCTACCTCTAATTCTTAACCAACTACTTCTTTTAACACCCAACAATAAGGATTAAGTAGTTAGCTAATGACTAGTGCCATGCCATAATAGAATGTGATGAATCTTACTCCTCCCTAATAGGTGACTAGTAATATTCCACAAATAACAGGCACAATCTAGTATACCCATACATCAAAGGCCAAACACATTACCACCTCGATAGGGGAAATTAATGTTCCACCTTAATAGGTATTAATGAACATACCTATTAATTCATAAACTAACATGCCGATCCAAAACCAAATGATGTCTAGCTAACAACATGTAAATATTGGTTAATGATAGATGTTACATCTCCAACATGCATTCACTTCCTAATAAAGATTCATACAACCAAGAGGTTCTAAGGTTATTCAAGTACCTGTTAGGAAACATATTCCTTTCATGCAAAATGTGCCACAAGTTCAAAGACATGGTCTTGGTTCACAAGATTCCTCTCAACATCAAGGTTTGATTAGTTAGAAAAATATCCCTATTCAACCTCAATAGGCACAATATAGTCATATGCCACTATCCCAACCTCAATATTCCTAAGATTAGGCCTATATACCCAATAAAAACTAGAATATTTCAAAATCACAAGTATAATTTCAGAAATCATACCCTAACCCACACATGCATATTCCTGGTCCATTTCCTAGCCAATCTACCATACCCCAAAAAATACCTCCACTATATCCTAGTCAAAGTAATCCACTTGTGCTCACACAACCTCCACTTCTAGCCAATAATCATCCTAATTTCCTTGAAAAAGAGATACAATAAATGAAAGATGTAATTTCCACCATGCAAGTAGGGAAATAGACCAAAAATCTCAAGTTGGACAATGTATATTCCTACCATTTGAACATAGAGTTCCTACAGATATTATTTCCTCCAAGGTATGAACCACCAAAGTTTGACAAATTCAAGGGTAAAGGTGACACTAAAGCACATCTGATGTAATTATTTTTTGCATGCTAACCAATGGCCTATAGTGATACATACTTGTTTTTGTTTCTAATAAGTCTAGCTAGACAAGCCTTGGAGTGGTTCCTAAAACTACCAAAGAATTCAATTTCTAATTTTGATGATATTTTTGATAAGTTCATACAATACTTCTCTTACAATCTTGAGCATGATATTTCATTGGTAGACTTCACATAAGCAAAATAAATAGGTGAAAATTTCACAAGATATATATAGTTATGGAGAGCCCTTACAAGCCAATTTACCCACAGTCTACTAGACAAACAACTAACCACTATGTTTACCAAAAATCTACACAATGAGATATCATATTATCTAGAGTTGAAGGGTGTGAATACATTCAAATAAATAATTAACAATGGTTAAGTGATTCAAAAATCCCTTATTAATAAAGGGATCATTAAAATAACCTCATCAAATTAGAATAATGGATAGAATCAACATCCAATCTAAGTACAAACATCAAAATCAACACAAGCTAATAGCAATGATAAACCCAAATAATTCATTTATAATAATAATGTTTTATGTAATGGAGTAATATAGTCACAATATGTCCAAATGGTATAATCACCATTTACTCGGCCTATGCTACCTTTTAATCTTAATCCTAACCAATAACCTTTTCAATAGCTGCCACACATGGAGTAAGTGTAACAACCTAGACCAGTGTAACTAATGTAATAAACACAATAATATATGCATTTGTAAAATACTCCTCCTCTAAAGAGAAACATGCCAACTCATCATGCTTTAACTAACCTTAGAGATCCCATAAAATCAGTGTTTCACAAGATCATAATAGTTAACTTAATTATATGGCCTGTTCCAAAAGAGAAATTTTGTGAGGGTACTGACATGCTAGACTTGTATAAGCCATAATAATTATTCAATATCCATAGGGTCAATGGCCATAATTTGTAGTGTTGTGTGAAAATTAGATATGTAATTCAGAATATGTTGGAAAATGGAGAGATTACATTAGATCATGGAGCTTCCACTTCTAATCAAATCCTTGGCATTTATTAAAAACCTTTTCTCCAACATAACAATCAACAATAATAACAATGATAATAGTATCAAAAATAATATTATCAACAACCAAGGCCAAATCAATAGACTCAATAGAACTAACAACATCAAAATAATGGACACAACTAAGGCTAGAATAGTACAAACAACCAATAGACCTACCATGAAATTGCACATGAATATAAGATGGTTGTAGGCCATATTGTAGGAGGTCATATTACCACCATTTTAATCAATCTAAGACCATGTACCAATTATAAAAGACCATTTCTAATCATATTAAATCAACCAAACCATTCTTGTAATCCCTCCTTGATTTGGGACCATACATAGGAAAACTAACAAGTAGGGATTCCCATGTTAAGACCTTATAATGACAACTCATTATTAACCCTTAACCATACACAAGTACATCAAAAACCAAAACTTATCCTATCTGATCCCCCTCCACCATAATCTATTATAAATAATGGTCATGTGCCTAATCTTTATTGTGTAATCATAACTCAATGGTCAAGGATTACCATACTAGGCTCACAACCATCCACCCCTCCACCCATCATCCAACCAAATATTATGCCTTAGAATAATCCACTTACCACTATCAAAAAAAAAACTTTGACATTGTGGACCATATGTAAAATATGCTAACACAAATCTCCATTTTAGATTTATTATGTATATCAACCATCCAAAAAAACATCTTAACAAAGTTCCTTAGTCAATACATAATTCCAAATGACAAATTTTAAGCTTTGGTTGGACACATAGCTCTAAACCAATAAGGAACCTTAAACCAAAGCAATATATCATCCCTTGGCCAAATTCACAATAATCCATTATACATAGAAGTTTACATAATGAGGCACAAAGTGAAATGTGTCCTCATAAACAATGGATCATTTCTAAACATAGTGTCTCTAAAGCTCATCAATATTTTTGGGTTATCCTTAGTAGATCTCTAAGAAAAAACAATCACTATCAAAGCCTAATATAATGAATAATTATAATCAAAAGGCACCATCAGCTTACTAATTATCTTGGGCCCTTGAACCATGATACACTATGCCATGTGTTAGATCATGATTTGTCATATAACATGCTTTTGGGTAGACCTTGGTTACATTATATTCATGTAGTCCCAACAACATTGCACTAGTGTATCAAGTTCTTTCATTTAGTAATGGAGGTTAGTATTCTGATACATTTTCATCTATGCGAGCATTACAAACATATAGAGGCCAAGTTCGAGAGCTATAATTATCATTTTGGCATGAATCTAGTCACCAAGTAGGACAAAGGGAAAGCCATACTTATTGATTTACTAGAGACCAACTACATTGACTCTAATACCCTTGATTTTCTTTCCCACATATTGCCTCCTAAAATTTCCAATCACTATACCATCTTAGATAATGACCAAGGACAATATGTGACCCATGACACCTTTCACATTACAAAGCTTCCACAGAACTAAAAATCCTTTGGAAGACCAAAAACCAAACCACTCCACATGGAATGGAAACAAAAGGGAAAATTCCATTAGAATAATCTAGCACTTGTCACTTTCATACCATCCTCTGACCAAGAATAGGATCCTCTCAAAGGTGATGAATCATGATTATACACTAATAAATTGGTTGATTATTATAAGAATGCAAATTATCCTATTCCTAATTAGATCATAGATAACCAGGAATATGAAGGAGGAGGCCTTGAGCTAAATCAATAGGGAACACTTGAGCTAATTTTTATGAGTAAGTACAAAGGAACCTATGGACTTGGATTTAAACTACTTGGGGGTGACCCCACTTATCTTATTCGAGTTCCATCACCAATAAATAGTGACAATGATGTTGACAGTGAAGCAAAGTCTGATTATAGCCAATTTGATGACTTATCCCAAACCAATTTATTTGACAATAACACCATTTGTACCCTTTAACTAGTCATTCATCATAATTCACTTCCATTATATTATCCCCAACTGATAGATTGGGACCAATAATAATCCAAAATGCCAATTGATGAGTTCTATAATGATGAGATCTTCTATGATTTTCTAGGCCTTAGGGACAATGTTCCACTGGGAGATCATAAATCAAGGTTCTCAATCAAATTAGATTTTGGAGCCTATTTTGAAGAGTGGGTGAACACCCTTATCAAAAAATTAATAAATAAAACATTGAGGTCCCAAATTGAAAACCTCTTTGAGGCATTTTTTGACTAGGTAAAAAGAAAAAAACAAAGGCCAGTCTAGTGGTGAAACCCTATTTCAGACACCATTAGATGGGGGTGTTCAAATTTAGACTAGGAGAGCAGAAATGATGAACTTGTTTATAAGTCTGAGTTTAGTCTTGAATAATAACAAGATTTTGATCAAATCATCTAGGATACCAAAGATGATAAACTTACCTATGCGTCTAAATTTAGTCTTAAAAAACAACTATCCTTTGATCACATAATCTAGGAGTTCGCAATAACATTTGTTACATGGACATCCCTCCTATTAGGGGATTTTGTTTCATCATGTTGATGATAACTTGAATAACAATTCCTAATAGAGGACTCTAACATAGCCAAAAAACTCAAAACTTTTCCCATTATTCTTGAAGATGATTCAACCCTTCTAGTGGAAGACACAATAGAGGTAAACATAGGGTCTCTAGATGACCTAAAGTGGATTAAATTAGGTACATCCCTCACTAAGGAGGAATATGAAATCCTTACATCGTTATTGAGGGAATTTGTAGATATATTTGCATGGGCCTATTCTGACATGCCTAGTTTAGACCTCGCCTTGGTTATTCACCGCCTTGTGGTGCATCTTGTGCCAAACTAGTGAAGTAAAAATCATGCAAAATGCATCCTTGTATTATTGTATTGGTAAAGATAGATTTGTAAAAGCTCTTGGAAGTGAGATGTATTAGGTCAATCGACTATTTTGAATGAATTTCCAATGTAGTGATAGTTAATAAAAAGCTAGAAGGAATCATAATCTATACTAATTTTAGGGACATTAACAAATCTTGTTGTAAGGATGACTTTCCATTACCAAACATTGACATGATTATCGACTTCATAGTGGGTTATGAGATGTTTTCACTCATGTATATTTTTTTAGGCTATAATCAAATTCAAATAGAAATAAAAGACCAATAAGATAGTGTTCACCACTCCATGGGGAACATTCTATTATCAAGTTATGCCATTGGGTCTTAAGAATGCAGGGGCCACCTATCATAGATACATGATAGTCATATTCCATGGTATGATTCATGAAATTTTCCAAGATTACATCAATGACATAGGAAAATTAAAGACCAAGGCCAATTATCCAGTAATATTGAGAATATTTGAGTGACTACATGAATAAAAAGTCAATCTCAACCCTAAAAAGTGTGTTTTTGGTGTCACATCAAGCAAATTACTTGTCTTCATTGTGTCTCATAAGGGTATAGAAGTCAATCTAGCTAAAGTACAAGCCATAATAAAAATTTCACTACCAACCAATTTGAAATAGCTTCATATTTTGAAAGGCAAAATCCAATCCATCTAATGATTTATATCTTAATTGGAAAACAAGTTCCACCCATTTACACACCTATTGAATAAGGGTGTAACATTTATTTGTGAAGATGATTGTCAAAAATATTTTCAACAGTTAAAGGACTATCTTAAAAATCCACTAGTTCTATTACCTCTTATACCAAGAAAACCATTCCTTTTGTATCTATCAGTGACAAAAAAATCCTTAGGGTTACTTCTATCTCAACACAATGATATTGGAAAAGATCATGTAGTGTACTATCTAATCTATACATTTCTCATATATGAGCACACTTATATGTCCATTGAAAAAGCCTATTTAGCTATGGTCTTCTCAGCTTAGAAACTACGACATTATATGTTGAGTAATAAGACCATGGTTATTTCAAAAGTAGATCCACTCAAGTATATACTATATAAAATATATTTGAAAGGTTGTATAGCCAAATGGATCATGCTTCTTATTGAATTTGAGATAGAATATGTGAACCAAAAATGCATCAAGGAGTAAGTTCTTATAGATTAGCTTGTTACAGCACCCCTTGCAAATATAGAGCCATTGACATTCCAATTTCTTGATGAATCCATCATTACCATCATTGAAACACATCTTGATGAGAAGTATTGGAAGTTTTATTTTTATGGTTTATTCATAGCACATGGATCATGGGTAGGCCTTTTTTTTATCACTCCACATGGGGTTCTAATCCCCAAATTGTTCAAAAATAACTTTTTTTGTATCAATAACATGGCTGAATATGAATAACTTGTAGTAGGGATTTAAAAATTAGTAGAATGGAATATATATCATCTAAAGGTTTATGGTGATTCACAGTTAAACACCAATCAAGTTATAGACCACTTTTAGACTAAATATGACAAGTTGGTTCCTTATAAATCTATGGTCGACACTCTCAAGTAGAAATTTGTTGATATCTATTTTGAACATACACTAAGGTAAACCAATATAATAGAAGATGCCATGGTTACCATTGGGTCACTCATTTGACATATAGACATGATAAAAGACTACCAATTTCTCATTGAAAATATACTAGCACTAGCTCATGAACCATCAACCATCGTAATGATTTGTGATATTGTTGGTCTTAACTCTGCTTGGTATTCTAACCTATATACCTATTTATAGGACCATATTTTACCACTTGAATTATCCCATAAACAAACCAAATCCTTCGTCCACAATGCCCAATGTTATACCTTACTCAAACCAACCCTATACCACCATAGTTTTGATAGAATTCTACTTCGTTATTTACCTTCAATATAATTTATACTAGTGTTATAGGAATTTCATGAATGAGTATGTGGAGCCCACATTAGTAGGTTAGTCCTATGCAAAAATATCTTATTTAATAGTTATTATTGGCCAATGATGGATGCAAATGTAGTTGCATATATAAAAATATGTGATAAATGTTAGTGGCATGCTAATCTAATACATGCCCCAGCTAAGACTTTGAAACCAATATTGGCACCATGTTTATTTACTACATTGAGCCTCAATATCATTGGGAAGATGAACCCCACCTCATCAAACAACCATAAACATATCCTTATCACCATAGAATATTCCACTAAGTGGGTTGAAGCTATATCCCTCATGTGACTAGAAAGTAAATTTCCAAATTCATCTTCAATAATCTCATCTACTGTTATGGTATCCCTTCCAAAATTATATTTAATAATAGAGTATCATTCAAGAACAAAGATTTTGAAAATATATATGTTGAGTAAAATATCAAAAAAATTTCTTCCATGGCATATTACACTCAAGGTAATGTCCAGGTCAAAGCATCAAACAAAATCATTTTTAATATTCTCAAAAATATTTTCAATGGTGCCAGTCATGATTGGTGCCTTCAAATATTTTTTTTTCCCTCTGGGCATACCATACCAATCACCACACCCTAATAGGAGCCACTCCATACTCATTTTTTTATGGTACTAAAGCCATTCTTCCTATTGAGGTTGATTTACCTTCATTATGCATCTCTTTGAAGCATGTCTTAGATGATGAACACTATTGATTAGCTTGCCTACAAGAACTAGAGTTTCTTGATGAAAAATACATGGATGCAATCAATAACCCTCAAGCATATTATAATTGACTCTATGGCCATTAAAATTGGTGCATAAAACATAGACAATTTAAACTTGGTGATCTTGTCCTTAAAGAGAACCAAGAGAATACCACAGTAAAAAAGAAACACAAAGGCAAGTTCAAACCTAGTGGGGTTGGTCCTTTCATCATTATTTCAAACTATGGTACAGGGCCATATAAGTTTGCCACACTAGATAGGGATGAAATTGATGATCCTATGAACATTATACACCTCAAACAGTACTATGCTTAAGTGACTCGATGTATTGTCTATGAGGATTGTTTCAAGTTTTACCATACTATCAACATTCTTCTTTGTACCATAACTTCCTATCATCCTATCAACCTATCAGACTATTACTTTCCTTATCACATATCTATTCTATCATTCCATTATATCAACCAAAGTGTGTTTTGATCCATCCTATCCAATCCCATTTGACCTTGGTTCATCTACTACTTTCACATTTTCCACATGAAAAATTAGATCAATTTTAGTATTTATTTCAAGCATTCCAAACAAAACTAATCTTTTGGAGTATTATAATAGAATTTTTGTCCATTCATCCTTCATTTCTTGCTCATTGTAATCATGTTTGTTTATGTGAGCTTGATTATATCTAAGTATATGGGTAAATTAGTATCTCATCAGTCTTGCTACTAATTATAACTACCTATGGGAAAATTAGTATCATTGATCTGATCCATTGTATCCTAGTTATAACTGCCTATGGGAAAATTAGGGGCAATATTTTTTTATTGTGCTTTGACATACCAACTAGCCATTCCTATGTCTTATTGTGTCACTATGCCAAATTTGCCTATTTTGTTTGGATTGGTTGCTACACTAGTTATATTTCTACACTATAAAGTGGAACTACTATGAACTACAGCCATTTCAAGACTATGTGGGCCTTTTTTGACTCACATTGAGGTTAGCTCAATCCCTTTTTCCATTACATTCTCTTTATTTTATGAGTAACATTCAAGTTTTCCATGCCCTCTCCATTTTATGAGCATAGACCATTTAGTATATCATCATTCTTGATTGAGTTTATATACTCTAGAAATCCAAAAACATTTGAAAATAATTTAGAAAAAACAAAAACATTTATCACTTTAATGCCTTAAGGATTCTAAGAACCCTCACTAATTCACAAGAAATCCATTGTCACTTAGTTTCCCCATCATTTTTGGCCTTTTATCTCACACACTTTTTGCAAGACTATTCCTATTCTTCTATTACATCCATCATGTTTATTTTTCATTAGTTATCATTTTATTCCCATTTCCAAGGAGAACTATATTTAACTTGAAGTTTTATTGGATATATCATCCATGAAACTATGTAGGTAGCATCCATTTTTCTAGTGCATATAGAGATAGATTGATCACCCCCTTCCTTTTCTTCTAATCCCCCCATTTTGTTGGTTTGTTAAGTTATTACCTATTTTATAGGGGTAATGTTTATCATGTTGTTTGTGTCATGTTATTTTTATTAACATTGGGACTAACTATTATTTTTTTATTTCTTTATTTTTTTGTTGTTTGTATACCTATTTATTTTCTTTTAGCATTGTTTCCTTGATTCAATCTATGTAAGTTCATTAGGTGATTCCTTGTGCACTATTCTTGAATCAATTTATAACAATATGTCAACATTATCATCATGGTATTTATCATTGGTATATTATTTTCCTTTGAGTATTGGAACATGAGAGTCAGTCCTTATGCATATTTTAGCCAAGTCCTCATGGTGTTTTATCATGATGACTACTGTCACATGCTACCAAAAAAATTAGATTCGAGAAGTCTACACCATCATTGTAGCATTGATATCTCCTTAACACCAACACTAGCAATAATCCCAATCATATCCCAAATAGATTAATTAAAAAATGAAATAATTTTAACTTTTATTAGTTCAAATGAGCTTCTCCCTACTAGCAAGTTATCCTAAATCATCTTTATCCTTTATACCAATTTGTTATCACCATGTTTTAAATCATCAGATATCAATTATGTTTACCATAATCAAGGTTTAATGATTATAACTACCTATGGGAAAATCATTACACACCATCCCACCTACATTTTCAATGATTCTAACCACCTTTGGGCAAATCATTATGTTATTTCAATTCTAATCATTTACTTTCTTCTACCCACTTGGGGCATGTTTTTATCCTATTTGTATATCCTAGTAGGGGTGACTCCATATTTTCAATGATTATAATTGCCTTTGGAAAAATCATTGTGTTATCATACCATGTTTTCACTGTCAAGGTACAATGCTTATAACCACTTTTGAGAAAACAATTGTACACCATCCCACCTACATTCTCAATTATTTTGAATAACTTTAAACAAATCATTGTGTTCTCACCCCATCATCTTCATTTTCTTGGTCCCCTTATCTCATTTATTTTGAGGGACCGTTTGCCAACACATTTTACAACTACTCCCTTGACCATTTTATTCTTTGAAAATACATTATTATGCTTACAACTTATAATGCCTTCCCAAACATGGGCAAACTATAGACATATAAAATTGGCCACCAATTTTGTTATACCCAACTTTAGAGCAATTACTACCAACCTCTAAAAATATAGCCTAAGAATCTCTAAGAGTCTCAAAATTAGCTTCATAACAATACAAATAAATCAATTTAGACCATAAATCAATGAAAATGAATAAATGCACAAATAATTTAATTTAAAATCTTGAAAATGATCAAAATTCCTAACAAGAATTATTAAACATCAAATCCTAATCAAAGCCTAATTGAATTCATCCATGAGAAATTAAAGAAATTATCAAAAAGAGAAAATAAAAAATCAATAAATATCCTAGGTTTTCATCATTAGCTTTTCAGAGTTGTCATTTTTGGAAAATATCCCACCCATGCTTATTCTATGCTAATCATGACCATTTTACACCTTTTAACCCTATTAGGGTTGACTAAGACAACCAAGGTTAATATTTAACCCATTCCAAGTAATTTCAAAGACTATAAAAGCAAGCCTAGAGATCTTCATTTGGAGATTTTGGAACATAATAGAGTTATAATGTTGGATTTGATTCATCAAGCAAATGCATAGTGTTATAATGCCAAAATTGAGCCAAGCCATCAAGCCAAACATGGTGCGAAGAGGAGATGGAGATAGCCAAGCCCCATTGATGAATAAATTTCAAGCATAATACAAGAAAGATAATGAATATATATCTAGGAGCAATCAATTAAGGTAAGGAAAGTTGTCATTTCTTTGCATTTTAGTTGTGTTAAGAGAAGAATAAGTAAGAGTTGTTACACATTTGTTTATCCACCATTCTACTTGAGGAGAAAGTATAAGGTATAATAATTTATTTGGAGATATGGATCTTGTCTTGTGGAGAAGTCTTTTAGATTCATTTATAAGTTATGTAGCCTAGATCTGATTTATCCTTATCATCCTTACATACCATAATACCATCTTACAAAACACTTTTGCTAAGGGAGAGATTGAGGATTGATAGGTTCATCTTCAAAGGTAAGTATTCCTAACTTTGTTCCTCATTTATAAGATTATATAGATATGCATTTGTACTTATATTCCATGCATTAGGATTATATATAAATTAATGTGAGTATATGTCTCTTATGCATGTTTAATTTTATTTTTTCTAACCCCCACTTTATGCCATAAGTTTTGGTGAGCACTAGATTAGACTTTACTTTACTTGTTATTAGTTTAGTGAATATAAGGCATATGACCTAGCTAGAGTTATTGCCTAATTATGCTTGACTGGAGGCTTTGAAACCCTCCCTAACATTGTGTATTATGATAAGAGATCCCCTAATTGGGTTTATCAAATCTTCATATTGGTCATGTTCCTGATTATCTAATGTATCCCCAATCAGAAGTGTATGATATGATCTATCTTATTCAAGCTAGGATTGATTTATAGATATGATGCATTTTTGATTTCATACATTATGATGAACCTGACATGAATCTAACTCTTTTATGTTTTATCTCATGTTTTTAATTATTTTATCATTTTTATCTATATTTGCAATATTGGGTTGACAATATCAGTATAGTTCTAAATTATGTGTATAGGTTTAACACACAATTACATCAATACAACTCTATTCTATTTGTGTAAGTTTTTTAGTAGGTACAGGTTATTAGGTTGACTTTATCAACATAGTACACTTTCAGACTTGTAAAAAAACTACTAGTTTGACTCTATCAACATAATACACCTTTAGACATCCAAACAAACTACTAGGTTGACTCTATTGACATAGTACACTTCCAGACATCCAAAAAACATACTAGGTTGACCCTGTCAACATAGTATACTTTACAAGTTTTAGCAAATAGGGAAATACAGAATTAGGTTGACCCAATCAACCCAATTGATATAAATTACAAGTATAAATCAAGGTAATTCAACAACAATCTCACTTTCTCTACATCTTCCAACCCACCAAGACTCTTGTCTATCCTTCTCTATCATTTATGTTATTCATTACAATTCTATTTTTCATAGTTTGCATTCTTTAAAACTACCCCTATATAGTAAACTAGGTCCAATCTATTGACCTAATTTTATATTTTATCTTCTTTCTATAAAAATAGGTCAACATTGTTGACCTTTAGTTCTTTTTACATACCCTTGCTTCAGCAGTATAGTAATGACACTATCGAGTCTATTTTGTAATCTATGCATACAATATCATTCAAACTGACATTATACTATGTTTCAAAGTTGGAATTAACACTTATATATTAGTAATTAGCTTGCATGTTCAATTTCAATTTCTTGCATGCTTAGAATAGATCACATAGTCTAATTAGGTGGTTTTTCAATATATCATTTTATTAAACTATTCTTCTCTTTTATGCACACACTACCAAATCAAATAATCTTAAAATGCATTTAAATAATTATCTACCCAAGGCCTACATACTTGGATTTTATCACCAAGGGGGAAGTTAACTTAGTTTTTTGGCTAATTATAAACTCGTGTTTAATGGTATATATTGGTAAAACACCCAACACTCTCATCATTTTAGTGTGTGAAGTGAGGGGGTAGGCCCTAATACCAAGCTAGTACCATTGCCAACATAAATCCCTTTCAGCCTAAATGTCCTGAAACCATCCATAGATTGTTTTCTACTTCCTTGATTATAGCCAACTTCCCTAATACATCTAAAATCATACTCTAATAATCTAACAACATTTAGGATGACCACTTAGTTAGAATTTACTTTCCAAGTTGACTACATACTCTTTGTTTAATTGTATGTTGTATTAAAAAAACTTGCATTGGCCATAATTGGTTAAAGGTTTTGTGTTGTGTGACTTAATTGGATCATCCTCATTGACCTAATTTATTGTGTATTTCTTTTTCACTTCTTGCTTTCAAAATTACTTGAAAACATTTTCTTATTTTAGTACATAGTTTTTTTTCTTGACACAGTCTCTTACAAATTGTATGTTTCTCCTACCTACAATACTATGGTGACCATATCAACTTATTTCTCTTTTTTAATTCCTAGGATATAGAACTAGATCAACCCTATCAACTCTATATATTTTTCTACCTATTTATTACCTAGGTTACAAAACTAGGTCGACCTAGTCAACTCTATATTCATGTTTTCCAAGTTTTCAAACCCTATTTTCTATATTAGGTTGACTTAGTCAACTCTAAAATTTTATCTACCTCTTATTATTTCTTTTTTTTTACATAAAATTTTCCTCATCTATTCCTTTTCTTTTGTCATGAACTTCTTATTTGAAGATAACACTGAGTTGAATTCAATGGATATGATGAGTCTTACCAACCCTCATAGGGTCTCCCATAAGTAGATTATGGATCCTCTCTTGTATGAGAGTAATTTTCACATAATCACTCACACAATAAATTATGGGACCCATCCTGATTCTTATTTTCTTTTTAATCCTCTCTTTTCACTTGAAGATCAACCTGAATTAGAGCATACCATTGAAATTTTCTTCTTTATATCTGAGTTTCCTCAACATCAAGGAAAGGATACTTATACCATTTACCATCTCATATTAGTGGTCAAGTTGAAGAGCCTCATTTACCTTCTCCTACATTATCACATGGATTTGGGGATACTAGTTTCTTTGATTATCAACCTCTTCCCTCTATTTCAACCCCTTCTCATACCATGAAATCTTCCTCTTTGACTTTTTCTACCTCCATGCTTAGTATCTCCACTAACATGGTAGGTTCTACATCTATTGGGCCTCTTCCAGGACCCATTCTCCATAATTCTTACACTAGTGCATCATTTTATACACATGGTAATCATGTTTCTAGTGCTTCCTCTTAGCATCCCTTCACTAGTTCATATTTTTCCACACAAGCAAATTTTGCCACTAGTGCCTCACATTTTAATAACTCTTCTCACTCCTATCACCACCAATAGTGGTACCCAAGCCACTAATTCTACAAATATTACTAATAATTCCAATCAAACCCATCAAATCTTATTACAAATGCTTAATTAAATGAATAATTTTCAAGCTCATAATACAAATCAAATGTTGTGAATGCAAAACCACCTCATCCATCTTCAAACCCACCCTAAATAGATGACATGGGGAATGAATAATCAAAATTTTTCCCCACCTCCTCTTCAATATGCCCATGTTAATCTCATCCTTCAACCTCCTCTTATCAACTAGACAATTAAGCATCTTTAAAATTAACCTCTTAAATCTCAAATTACTAATATCAATATAGGAGGTATCACCCCCACCATTTCTTAAAATGGGTTAACTAATCCTGTTATTCATCTAAAAACGTTTAGAAATATATATAAAGACTAGGTTAGATTAAATACCTTTGCTAATACCAATCTATTATCCAAAACCCTCACACATGATGCTTTACATTGGTATACCTAATTTAAAACCCATTTTATTACTAGTCTAGAATATTTAGTAAATGTTCTCATTCAAGAGTTCCAAACTAGTGATATTACTAAGAGTACCTTGGCCCATTTTATCAATTGTAAGAAACTTGAAAATGAAACTTCACAAAATTTTGTTAAAAGGTGGAAAATATTGTCCAACAAATGTGAACATAACATATTCGATGATAACCTTTTTCATCTCTTTACCAACGCTCTTTTTCCCAAGTTACAATATCAAGTCAGACACTCTCTCTCTCCACATACATTGGAGGAGGTTATTGACCAAGATAAACATCAATATTTCCTTATGTATCAATTTGATACACCCTAACCTTTTATAGGTACTCATATCTTACTTAAGAACAAGAGTTGTCATTCTACCAATGATGGTATCGCAGACTCTTATGACACCATTCTCACTATTCAAGTTTTTATTCCTAACCAATCATTGGAACTAGATCACCCTCATAAAAAATTCACCAATCCTCACTTATATTGACCTAATAGCATCAATATTCACAAACCTTTATCCTCATTCGAATTACTAAAACATCTACCTAGGCCTCTTTCATGAGAACTTGATCCCGATCATCCTATGAAATATTGGTATGATCCCAATAAATTTTGTTAGTTTCATGCTATTTGGGTTCATTCTCATGAGACCTATAGATAGCTTCGTAATTTGGCTATGGGTTTTATTCTTAATCCCAATTTTGATCATGATTCAATCATTCAAAAATGATAAAAAAACCTATGACATTTCTTTTAAATCCCATGAAATAAATACTAAATATCAATATTTGAATAAAGCAAATGCTCATTTGGCCATCTATAAATACCCTCTTCCAAATCACCAAGATAATCCCACCACTTCCATAAATAATGTAGATAGTCTTATTGAACCAAATATAAAAGATAATGTGGTTAATATGACTAATATATGAAGGGTGGTTACTTTCATTGATCCTCAACCCATCTCCACACCTCCATTGTCTCACACATTTCATGTTATCCAAAATTCTTATCTAACTCACTTAAATGAGTTAGGTAAATATGACCTTATAAATTTTGATGGCCCAATTCCAAATCCTCCCTTGGATAACACTTCCCATTCTATTTATACCATCTCTCCATCTTCTTTACCTATCACCAATAATATTAAAGATTCTATCAACACTTATTTTAATGATTCTCAAAGCCAACCTACATCAACTATTTCATATTCTCAACATAATCTACAACCTTATTCTAAACATTTTGCCTCTCATCAACATAAATTCTAATGTACTTTGGCTCCTCCTTCTGAGGACATTCTTCAACACTATGCACTTATTTCTAAAAACCTTCTTATGGGTTATGATAAGTGGGATCCCATCATGGAACTCATTAATATCCCATCCTAAATTCCATTTCTCAAGCTTATGAGGACTTTCTTGCATCATCAAAACCATCTCATGCATCTTTTATTTGAAATGAACATCCCTCATCCTCCCTTAGCAGGACACAAAGAACCCTTATCTAGATTTGAAGATACCATATTGAAATAATGTGAAGAGATGTCCACACATGTTGATGAAATAATGGATACTTCTCTTTACCTCAAGTTTCCCATCACTTCCAAGATTCCCAATGAGATTATGCTTCATACGAATGATACTCCTCTATTAATTAGTGTCCAAATTTGTGATATCCAAGTCAAGCATGCCTTGATTCATGAGGGTTATGGTACTTGTGTTGTCTCTCTCAATTTCATCAAAACTCTTGGATATTCTGAATGTAATCTCAAATCCACATGCATCACATGTCAAGGATATGATAAAAGGAAAATGGATCCTTTAGGTTGTGTGTGGCTTCTCATTACCATCCCACCTATCATCATTCATATGAAGGTGATGATATTTAACTTTCCTCTATATTACAACATTTTGCTCGGTTGGCCATGGACTCACTATATGAGAGCAATTGCTTCTTCTACCTACCAATGCATTAATTTACCTCACAATGGATCTATCTATAGGATTTAAGTTGACACTAAATTTTTAAATTTTGAAAAATTATAATACCATGGTATCTTTAAGATTCCTACTCTTGAACTTTTTCCCAGTGTTTCTTTTCATGAGTCTCAATGATTCGACTTTCCCATCAATTCCACTTGAGGTTACAACAATCATACAAAACTAATTGGGAATATTCCCCATAACCTCTTAGATTTTGATGATGATAATCCTAACAAGATCAATCTCAAGATTAAAACTTTTTATCTCTCACCTCATCTCATCTCTTAGCTTCCTACTTCTTTGTAACCTCATTCTCCCAAACCAACTTATGATGGCATCCCCATTATCTTGACTATGACTCAACATTACATTCATCACACCTCATTGGATGATAATGTCATTCCTAATTGCATCATTGATCTTCATACCCCTAATTATGATGATGGATATGACTTAGATGATCCATTTTATGCAATCTTATTCAGGGCTGTGATGCTAAGATTATCCATTATCATTCCTCTTTGCTTTAATATTTTAGTATATCTTCCCATATTCCATCAAATATAGTTCCTAATTTTATCATTTGTCCTCTTTATCCTAGGGTATATATGGTGTAAACACCTCCAAGTTCTAAAAAACCTCATAAGAGTATGCTTATAGATCATGCGATGACTGGGCCCTATCACTTTGCTAAGTACCATAGCCCCTATAGCTTGCTTATCCTTGAAATGTGTGTAACTCTCCTTTAGACTTATATAGACCCTAATCCTACCTTAGTATATATCACTTTAGATCCCATTCCTATAACTACTCTAGTTGAGTCTATTCCTACTTCTAATCCCATCTCTCCTTCCATCGAGCCTAGTCCAGTCCCTTCACTAGCACAACCTTCTCTCAATGATGGTTTACTTCCTTTACCATAGATGGATCCATTACCCACAAAATGGGCCAATGGGCATTCCCAAAATCCTTCCAATTTTATTATTCCTCCTCATGTGAGTACCTCTAGTAAGCCTACTCACAGGCATAACCATTGCTTCCACATCACATATAACCATTCATCCATACATTATCATAAGATAAAATAATATATTGACACTTTACATCATTATACCCCTCAATCCTTAGACAAGTCCATACCTCCCCTGAAGGTACTACCTAAGTATATTCCTAAGTATGGAGAGGTGTATTGTCTTTGGAACCAATGTGGTACCCATCACATCGATCATTACCATGTCTTTAATTATCATCATAAAGATCATATTTTAACTATTTATATACCTTATATCATTCCTCCCATAGGCTATTCCTACAAAAAGGCTCCCCTTTCTTCTCATATAGCTCCACCTCTTATGGCTCCATCCCCTCCTATGGTCCCTTATTCACTTCCTATTCCTCCACCCGTGAATCCTTCACCCATAGACCTTTCCTCACCTATGGATCCTTCTCCACTTGTGAGTCCTCAACTTTGGATCCTTCTCCATTGGTGATCCCTTCATATATTTTAGATTCCACTACCTTACATTCTTTTGATAATCCTTTGCCTCATATCCATCCTCAGCATGATCCATCAAGCATTATTACATTTTTTGTTGAGGATATTAGATGGAAATTATTTTCTTAGTTTTTTCTTAAGATAGATGAGACATTAGCTACAATTCACATTCAACTTCATAAATACTTATTAAATGTTCTAGATCATGTGTGTTATAAAATATATTATTACTTATGGACACATGTATGGTGTTCTTACATTTTAATTTGTATTGGAGATGTGTTCTTTATCTATTTTGTTATATCATTTGACATTGTGTCAAATTCTTATTTATCTTACATGGTGACTTTGGTGTCACACTTTATATTACTTATACTATCATTTATGTTTGTTACTAGATGTTTTCTTTATCATTGATTTCTCCTTATTCTTGAGTTTCTTTTCTTAAAAACTCCCTTTTTCTCTTTTCACTATTTTTTGCTTTCTTATCTCTGTATACATGAATAATTGTCATTGTGACTTGGTTATACAAACCTTGTTCCCTTTAGTCATTCCTTATTTACCATGTGATCAATTAGCAAACCATTAATCTCATTATAATATATTTTTACCAGTCCACTTTGGATCTCCTTTATCATGTTTATTCCTTTATCATAAACTAATCTTATACATGGTTGAGACTTGATATCACATGTTGGTTCATTGTTAAGCCTAAGTATTCTATTCAGTCTTGTCTTTAGTCACTTATCTTCTTTAGCCAAATCCTAAATCTCATTCATGTGTATCACTCTATCTTTCATGATTGGTAATTCCAAGTCTGTATGGAAAAGGAATCTTAGAGAGAGAGAGAGAGATAACCTTAAAAACATTAAAAATCTAAATCATTTAAAAAATGGAAATGATACAAAAGGAAAAAATATTCAAAATTTTAAAAGTCAAATCACACTAAAAGATGTGATTTAAAGCACATAGACTTCTTCTAGTTGAATCTCAAGCTCCATAGTTGGCCTCATAGTAGAGCCAAGGTCCATTGGGGTATGGTAGGCTAGTAGATTAAAAAATAAGAATAAAAAATTCTTTTAATACTACCTACTTTCTCATGTAAGTACCAAATCTTTGTAGTAGATTGATGACTCTATAAGGGGTTCTGAGGAATGAAGAAAATTTCATGGGAAGGTAGGTCCATTTTAATTTTCTTATACCAATCTACCTTCATGAGTTGATCTTAGTAGAATGCTTATTTTACTATACAACTTTATGTCTATAGGTAATAGGTTTTCTTTGTGCATTGATGGTCACTAGTTACTTAGTCTCTTTGCATGTCTTTAGTATGCCTCCTATCTACTAAGGTCTTCTCATAAAATGCCTAAGTTATGATTTTTACAATACCTTCTTCACTTCTTATAATCCTAATATTTTCCCTTAAGAAATACTATTTTTTTCACTAATCATTCCCCTAGGGATTCCACTTGTGAGTTGCATTGTAAGACCATGGATATGACATGGACTTCCTCACAAATTACCAACATTTCACATTCCTATTACCAACATTTTCTTGTTACCATATTTTCCCATTATTTCACCTCATTGGTGTTCCCTTTGTGAGTTGTAGTGTAAGACCATGGATATGACCTAGCCTTCCTCAAAAGAATTTCCAATAATCCAAGTCATAACAAAAATTACATGTGTCAAATATGAGATAATATGTGATTGATTATGAAGTTACATGTCATTGGCATGCTTCCTATCTTAATTTGGTATGTTTTATGCTTACTTCATTTTTATTTCACTTTTATCTTCTTATTTTCTGATTATATGTAAGAATCCAGCCATTTTTAAAAAATTTCATACTTCTCAGCTTGAATGAGTGTGATAAATTTAAGAAAAATTTTGCCAAATTTTTTCTCTCTCATGCTTCCCAACATGATTTAATATGATTTAATAATTTAATTGATTTATTTTTATACCATTTGTTCTTTCACATGCTTTCCACTTTATTACATTATTTTCATACTTCCCAGCATGATTTAGTGTGATCTTACTTGTTTTAATTTGGTGCCCATCTTTGTCACAGTTTAAAAATAAACTTTTTATCATCTTGTTTACCATTTTTTTAGTTTCTTATACTTAGTCATTTTTCTTGTTATTACACATTTCCCACCATGATATATTTTGTAGTACATTTGTTTTTTATTAATTATATTTAGCCAAATCTTTTTTGCCTATTTTTTTAACCATGCTTGTGTCTTACATAATGCTATAAAAGAAACCAAAACTCATATATTTCATATAGCATATACAATAACATCTAAAATACATGTGTTAGAAATTAATATATCCATGCATCTAAAACCATCATACAAACACAAGATCAACATCCAACTATCAAAATGAGACACACACACACACACACACATCATGTGTTTTGATATAAAATACAATAATATACATCATCTCAATTCTATAACTAGGCTCTATCCTACCTATCTTATGACCTAGCCATATTTCCCATAGATGCCTCAGACACTCCCCTTTGAATAGTACACTATAAAGAGGTTATCCAAGATCTCAGTGCTATTAATTATCCCTATAGCTTGGCCCCCTAGGCATGTACCTATGCCAGTTGGGTTGGGGTAGCCATATGTGTGGCTCTTTCCTAAGCTAAGGCCTATCATGCATGTACCTCTCCTAATCCCACCCATACTAGTGGTTGTGGCTCTTAATTTTTTTTCTTTTACTCTCTTCATAGCCTCTCCTAATAGTCAAAACCATCTCCTTAGGGTAAACACTATCATAAGATCCTCTAGTGTCACCAAATCGTATGGTGTCAATGCCTCATCAAAGATATCATGGAGTGTTCCCATCAAATGGGATTCCCATTTGGTCTCCTCCTCCATAAGATATATAAAATTCAAACTAGATAAATATCAAATCATAGATATATCTCAATAATATATCTCAAATAACTTAAGAAAATTTTAGCCATTTATTATATACCTCTCTAATCATTGACTCCTACCATCTCCCCATCTACCTGACCACTGAGTATGGTCTCTCCATTAGTACATCCTCTGAGTACCTCATTTTTAGGTCACCACCCAGATACAAATCTTAGGTTCACCACTTATGCCCATCTCAATCTATGCCTAAGTGGTACCTCTATATCACAATTCTATCCTATCCTGCCTAATGGGTCATATGAGATGACCACCATCTTTGATTTCTCCTATTATTGGTGTCTTTGATGATGGTGTGACCAAGGTGGTCATACTCCTCCTACTATGGTGCTATTTATGGTATCTTTAGCACTCCTACATTTGCATCCATCTCTTCTCTATCTACCACCTGTCATGCTCAACCAATTCATGGTCTATCATTCCATAGTCTTATCACTATCCTAACAACTGGTGGCCCCAATCCTCCTCTCCCCCTTAGCTCCCCCACATTCCTAAACCAAAATATGGTCAATAGTATTAGATCCACTAGATGAAGGAGTGTAATCTATCTTGGTACACATGCCACTAGATGTAGCTCTATCCACTAGGTATATTGGCCTATAATCTATGTCCATGCTAATGTTAGTGCCATTGTTTCCTAGCTTGGCCATACCAAAATGATGTGGCCATACAAATAAAACACAATGTCTTCCCACTTAAATGTATATACCACTATAATATGGGGCACAATCCATGCTACCTGATCTTAACACCACCACTATACCCAAGGTAATTGATCATTGACCTAATGGGGCAACCCAGATGGCCGATACATCCAAAAACTCTCATATATACATGAACTCAAAAAAATAATAGGCCCCATAGTCTTATGCTCTTTGGACAACATCCCATACATGTCATGCATAAGATGGACCCAGATAACAAAACCTAAATCATATAATTTCCCATGCTCCAAAATAGTCTGGCATAAGGCTATCATGTACAATGGTACCTTATCATCTAACTTATGACATAGCACCCATGCTATCACAATTAATATAACTAACTTTTAGATATCTAGAATATTAAATGTATAAACATCTAATAGGATAACTCTCAGCCTCATATATATCCTCTTTGAGCCCATCACCCACATGGTAAGGCTCTCTTCTCCTCTTATTCATTTGTTACTCCCATAATCATGGGCATACCTCTTATCAATAGTCCAATAATCACATGGATGTCCTCTAGGGTGATTACCACCTCAATATTATCCCCAACCACCTCCCATTTAAATGTATTAGTCAATCATTCTTAGGCTCCTAGGAGTGTGACTATCGGATTAGACCTCAATGGGACTCAACATATATTTACAATCCATCCTAGACCTATTCTAACTAATTTTGATCAATATTTAATTGTTAATCACACCAAGAGGTCTGTGAGCCATGTTGCTTCCACCAAGTGCCAAAATCTCATATGCTTCTACAACCATAATTTAACAAAAGATGTATTAGATCCTTCATGTCATTTATAATCAAAATATATTATTTTCAAAATTTAACCAAAAACAAGCCTAATTTATTTTAATTTATCTATTTTTGAGCAATTTGACATATTTTTATCCTACTTGGCCATTTTAGTACTCAATAAACCATTCTAGGCCTTTCTAGCACTCTTTCAACCTATTTCATGTATTTTCATACTATTCTAGTCACTTAGTCAAACACCAAGTTGACCATTTTTTTTCATTTCAACCAAGTTCACTTAACAAACTAAGTCAACCCTTTAATTTCCACTCCTTGGTACTAAGTCAACATAGTGTAATACTCTACCAAGTTAGAAGTTATGTACTAAGTTGGTAGCATGCAAAACAAACTAAGTCGACACACACCTACTAAGTTATCAGTGTGGATTTCACAAATTTTTAGCCTACTAGGTCGATTGGGTCAACCTAGTTGGTTCTACCTATCAACCCCTTTCATTGTCTATAATAAATGCCTATTGGAAGATATTACTCCTAATCCCTTTCAACCCATTTCCCCATTTTGGTTTCTACTACCCTTAGCATCTTTCTTAGGTTCATTTCAGTTCTTAAAATTTCTCTAAATTAAAAATTTATATAAAATTTTTTAATATTCAATAAACTATTTAAAAAAACAAGTTTGAAATTCTTAGTTGCCTACCTGTGTTTTACCCGTTGTAACCACTGGGTGTCCCTCTCATCTTGACTATCATCACCTTGCCATCCTAGCTCTATTGCCTTTTATTTGGTCTCTAAGAGATATTTTTCTCTCAAACCATGTCAAAAATAACAAAATGACTCCTCTTTCACCCTATTTAAACTTGCTTTTCACAATTTTTTACCTTTCAAATATTTTTCATCAGATTCCTTGTTTTGATCATATCTTTATTTTTACTAACCCATTTTTTTATTCATAAAATGTTTTGGAATCATAACATCATAGAGAATATTTTCCACTACTATATCCCTATATTCCATTTTTTATTTTTGGCTTTTTTTTGCACTAATCTCTACATTTTTACCTAATGTTATTCACATTAGATGTCTTCACCTCTCTTACAGTCTCCTTATTTATCTATAGCACTAAGGTAAGTAATAGTATGTGTTTTTCAATTATATCTTTTCCTTTATCTTATTTGATCCTTATTGCATTTTACTTAGCATTAGTGTTATGTGTCATCATATTCTATTTCCTAAATCACCATCTCATGTTGTGCCCACGTGAGACATGATGAGCTTCAAGTGGGACATATGTATACACATAATATTTTCAAACTTTTATCAATTATTGACACTCTTTATCTTATAGGAACCTATCAAGTCTCAATCTCTATAAGTGCATGCCTTAAGGGGTACACCAAGAAATGGGTGGGTAGACCATTGGTGTTTCATAGGATTGTTGTCCCTTTTGCCACTTGTTATCTACACACTTGTCTCTTGAAAACCTTATCCCTAAGCTTATTATTCTCTATTGCACATTATTTAGTCACTTTCTACCTTTTATCCCCTTTTTCCTAACCTTAACCCCCTTTTGACTGTTCACTATACTAGGTCGATTGGGTTGACCCTATACAGTTTTGGGTAAAATTCATTTAGGGTCTAGGTGAACTCTTGGTTGACCTAACCTATGATTTAGTGAACTATTATCCATAACTATGCTAGGTCAACTTGGTCAACCTTGTTGGTCAAAACTTTTAAAAGGGATTAGAGTTAAATTTGCCTATATATACAAGATCATTTTGATATTATTTAGAAAAGAGAAGAAGAAGTAAGAGTTATTGTATCTCTACTTATCTACCATTATATTTGAGGAATAGGCTTAGGGTTTCTTTTTTTCTTTGGAGATACAAATCTTGTCTTGTGGATAATTATTTCAGATGCACTGATAGGTTTTGTAGCCTAGATTTTATTTATCCTTGTCATCCTTACATACCATAATAACCTCTTACAAAGCACCTTGGCCAAGGGAGAGATTGAGGCTCGACGGGTTTATCTTCAAAGGTAAGTATTCCTAACTTTGTTCCTCCTTTGTAAGAGTAGATAAATATGCATTTTTAATTATCTTCCAAACATTAGGATTCCTTATACATTGATGTGATTATATGTATCTTATGTATGTTTACATTTGTTATTTCTAACCCCTACTTTATGCCACAACATTTGGTGAGCACTAGATTAGACTTTACTTGTTATTAGTTTAGTGAATATAATACATAGGACCTATCTAGGGTTATTTCATGATTTTGATTAATTGGAGGCTTTGGAACACTCCCTATCATTATTTAGTATGATAAGATATCCCCTAATTGGGTTTATCAGATCCCCATATTGGTCATGTTCCCGATTATCTAATGTATCCCCAATCAAAAGTATATGGTATGATCTATCATCACTGAGTTAGGATTGATTTATAGACATGATGAATTTCTAATTTCATAAAATTACTATATATACATTTCCATGATATTTATCATGCATCTTATGCCTACATGTGATCACATTGGTCTTATGCATTTTAATGATATATCTACCTACATATGTTCCTTCTATATGCTACATGGTTACAATCATATAGTATATAGTTGTCTTATCCTATTGACATGAGGTAAATACTATTTTATATCTTTCCCACACCTCAAATTGGGGCATATTAGTCTAGAAATGTTATAGAGACATGTTCTCCACACTTGGCATAGTTTTTAAATTTAATTGGGTCATGCTTTGGAAGCATGTTATCCACACTTATTTAGTATATTATACATATATAATTTTATATATTTAGTGAGGGCATGATTTGAAATAATAGTATCCACATTAATTTAGTACATGGTGTGATCATAGGAATCCAAGAAGGGAGGTTAGATCATGTGTTATAACAAGTAAAGAAAACTTAATAAAAACACACTAATACTAGCACTTACAAGCCTAGATCATATGGATGAGCTTAGTAACAAAATAAAAATTAAAACACAACTATAATGCAAAAGACATCAAATCTCTTACCTTCCTTGAGAGCTCCATATGCATTGTTAGGTGGCTTTCTTTATTTGTGCTCAAAGAGTCTTTGATAATAGAGTTAGTGTATCTCCTTCTCTCCTTGGCACCATGGTGCCTTGTGTTGTCTTGATGTGGCTTGGCTCAATATTTTTGTATTATAACATTATTGATATGAATCTCATGTAACAAAACTTGCATAACTCTATAATTTCCAAGCTTAGAATTCAATGGGTAATGGCTTGTATTTATAACAAATAGATCTAACCCCAACCTAAGGTGAGTCAAGGTGGAGTTAAGGATTATAATAGGTTAAAACCTAACTTAATTGAGTAAAATATAACCCTAGTAAATTTAATAGTTTTCAATTAATCATTATTTACAATGAATAGGCATGGGTCTCATTTTAGGATATTTTCCAAAAGGCTTGACAACTTGCAAAGGTAATCATGAAAAGATAGGATATTTGATATTTTTGAATTTCATTTTTTATTTATTCATTAATTACACATGGATAATTAAAATAGGAATTTAATTTGGTTTATATTGTTAATTAAATTTGGTTATCCTTTTAGCATTTCCAAGATTTAATTTGTGTGCAAGTGCCCTGCTTAATAGGTCCATAGGCCAAATGATTGTTATGATGTCGCATAATGATTAGGAATGAATCTGTGAGAGGTTATGATTGTATATAGTAGGATAACCCAATTAGGGATGACTTAATGACATTTTGAGATTTGATGAATGATGCACAAGCAAATTTGGGATGTTTAATGATTCCTAGGCTTAATTTGCTAAGGTTGGTAGGAATTGGTTTAAAGTCCATTCAAAGGCCTTTGGTTGCTAATTTTAGGTGTCTACACATGGTAATTATATTAGTTCCTAAATTTAATGGGGGCATGTTTTAGAATCATGTTCTCCACACCTATTCAAGATTTAACATTTGCAGTTTACAGTGGGGGCATATTTTGGAAACATGTCCTCCACATTGGTAATTTTATCATTTTTCATATTTATCCATATATAGTGGGGAAGTGATTTGGAAGCATATAATATAGAATTTAATATTTATCTAAATTGGCCAAGTCACATAATTAGATGATTTAAATTCATATATGTGGTAGAATTTTATACATTGGTACTATTTTTATATATAATTTTAGAATGATACATATATAAGGTATATATGATATGCAACATGTGCATAACATGGTAAAATAAAATTTAGTTTCATATTATAAAACTCTTTTGTGGAATATTACCATATCATATACTTTTTCATATTGATACCCCAAGGACTTTTTAGCAACCCAAGATTCACCCTTTAAAGGAGATTGTTCAATTATATTTCAGACTTAGACTAACATGGGATTGGACTAAAGGTTATGGGTTACCTATAGCTAGACAAGACCTCTATATTATTGGGATATCTCCCCTGATATGTCAACCTAAAATCTTCTTCTAAGACCTACTTATATTAAGATGAAAACTTGAAAGGAAACTTATACTAGGGGTGGTGATGCACCAATGTTCACTTATCCTCTCAACTAATTTTATAACACACTTATGAATCCAATGGAATAAAATAAACTAATCATGATTCTTAACATAGTCCTAAAAAAAAATATTTCATATGGAGGTCAGGTATAAATTTTTTAACTTGAAGGAAAAATAATGTAGGTCTGCATGAGACACTACCAATCAACTCACTCTTCAACACCACTACTACCTATGAACACTTCACATAACCTACATAGGATGATAGTATGATATTAGGTAAAAGAGAAGACTTTAAAAATAATATAAACCTCATACTTTTTGAAAATTAGTAATCATAACACACACTAATTCTCATACAAAAGTCTGCAACTATTCTTTATCTATGGATTCAACATGCAAGATACAATTTTGGTAGAGCTTTGTTACACCCACACAAGGGATCTGAACCAAGATCTCAATTATTTAATATATAGAGTTTTACATGAGAGAGAGAGAGAGAGAGAGAGAGAGAGAGAGAGAGAGAGAGAGAGAGAGAGAGAGAGAGAGAGAGAGAGAGGAATCTAGGCATATAAGAGGACATGAAGGGGCCATAGTGGCCATGCATTAGTTACAATATCCTCCCTTACTCTCTTATGCATTACTTGAGTGGATAGGTGCCTTGAATAAGCTATTTAGAGTGTTAACGTCCAATTTTAATAAGTTTTTACCCTTTAATATTCCATAAAATTCACCTTCATCCAATTATTTATCCCTTCATCAGCTACCAACATTGAAAAAGGCTTCAATGGACCCTTTTAATGAGGTATTAAGTGGCTACCCATACCTATAGATTGACCTTGATGAAGAAACCACCCAAAATCCTTCATGATGATCATCAATATGGGGTAAAATCACCTAAAGGGTTATTTAAATATTTCCTAAGTTGTCTAATTAACTCTATGATGGATTTATACACCCATTAGCACTTCCCTCTTATTGGTTAAATAGGCCTCATGAGCTAGTAGCCCAGTCTTCTATACATCCATTATTTGGATGACTATGATAATTAAACTAAACTTTAAATCTAAATAACTAGGATTTAATCATACCTAAAATAACCCTATAAATAAATATATAGACCCTTAAAATATCTCACACTTTCAAACTTAACCTTTTTGTATGATTAGGCCATCTTGACTAGCCTTACAGACTGGTTGATTGGTGAAGGTTGGTAGAGGCACTTCCAGGTAGGTAGGTGTAAACTTACATATTTGAATAGGTGAAACAAGTTATAAACCAACCCTAATGATTTGCGACTTATTATAAAGTTATGTGCTTCATTTTTTTATTAAAACCATAAAAACTTACAATTTTTGGAGGTGTCTATATAACTAAGTACCATGAACATGGCCTCCTCTAAGTGGAAAACATGACCCAAGCATTTATTAGGTGGCTACCATATATTTTGATGTAATTTTTATTAAATTATATATATTTGGGTTCTTATTAGGGTTTTATGGGGGTTTAAGAGTGTTTAGGACTCTTAATAATGGTTTATAGAGGTTAGGGCCTAAACCTCTAAACCAATTCCACTAAATTCATGTAGACAAAACCCTTCACCTCTCTTTAAGTGATTAGCCTCACATGTAGAGGTTTTGTATAGCTATGATCATGTGAAATTGTCTTTTGGGTGAAATTTATACTTTATAGACAATCTTTAGGTGTGTTTAGGCCAAAATTTTTAATTGTAGCACCTCCCCTGCAATCCTCAAAGTGACCTACCCTTCCCAAAAAACCTAATAATAGCTCCCATGAAGGTTTGAAGTGCCTCTTAATCTCATTTTCCCCTCTATTCTACCTCTTAAGTAGTATTATCTCAATTTGGTTGTTAGATAATTAAGCATAGGTGAAGGGTTTCTAAGTTTTGGTCTTAACCTAGAATTTTGAGGCATCTATCCACCATCCTTGTCATTAAGATCACCTATGAAGACCATTGGAGTACCTATGTTTTCCTTATCAAGTCATATTCCTTATGTGGTATGAAATAGTGATTCTTGATTAGACACATAGGTTTGTTTTCATGGTTAACTATTTATATAGGATTCTATTAGAGACTAATATCAAGATATATGGGGGACTTTGGGACCCCTTATCACCTTATAAACCCATGGTTGATGTCAATGTTTATTAATCCTTTGGTTGCAAGATTAAACTAGATTTCTCAAGCCTAATCCATAAAATATGTGTATTTCATGTGCCAATAAATAGGTCCTTTGAGTGTTTAAAATAGCTTAGGAGACCTTTATGACCCTTTCACATCCAAACTACTCCATCTAGATGCATTTAGAGTCATAAATATGTCATCAAGTACCATTCAAGGTTTAGGAAGAATTTTGGAGGTCCACCATCTTAACTATGGTTCATATAATACAGATCTCAAAACCAAAACTAATTGTCATGAAAATTTATCTCATTGACCCATAAATCTCCCTTAAATATCTTAGGATCCCATGTGGAACATGTGTAGAGATATAAGTGCTAGAAGGTGTGTCTTGATCTTCCTACTAAGAAATTTGAGTAGGTTAACTTCTCAAGGATCATTTATAAAACTAATCCGCTCAATAACTTTCATTATTTTATGTATTTTTATTCCATATGGGCACTTAAGTTTCCCTAATATACTTTGGCATGGGTCCCTTTACTATGAGAGATATGATCTTTTGAAGTGATGGATCGAGATGAATGTTTGGGACTGAGTAACTCGAGCAAGGTCTTAAGACCAATTTGACCCATTTTTTAAATCTAATTAAAACTAATTTTTTAGGACTTTTAAAATCCTCCCATACCTTTCATCATCATAATTTTTTTTTTTGGATGGTCTTAATATTCCCCAAGGTGGTGTGAGCCTTTTAGGCCTAGGATTGGCTTTTAGGCCTAACATGCTTCAACTAAGTCTCAGGGGTTTAAATGAATTG
Organism: Torreya grandis; assembly: GCA_037957365.1. Classification (NCBI taxonomy): domain Eukaryota; kingdom Viridiplantae; phylum Streptophyta; class Pinopsida; order Cupressales; family Taxaceae; genus Torreya; species Torreya grandis. The sequence continues at coordinate 1,008,903 of JARHVA010000747.1, forward strand.
TATCTAGTTTAGGGATTTAAATTAATCATTAGACATTATTTTCCACATATTTACAACATTTTATAACTATCTTCATCTATTCAAACTCCACTTTAGTCTCCATCATTCTCTCATGATTTGCCTTTAGGTCTATTTGGGCCAACATGCCCTAGTGTATATGAGTGTAGCATCTGATACTAGAAACCTAATAAATATTATTTTATATGATATAGGGTTGTAATTGTATCCCCATATTCATTTTTAAACTTGATCATATCCTTAATTCTCATGTCTTCAAATCTTTCTAACATATTTACATATAAAGGCATACATAACCTTGTGTGTGTTTACTCTGCAACCCTGACCAGATAATTTCTTTACTTAGGAGAATTATAAAAAAGGTATTGAGGTTAATGATATTTATTTTTCCCATATATACTCTCCATTTATTTATCCCAAGCCTTGTTACTTTTATTGGTTTATCACCTTGTTATTCTTGATAACTCTGATTGACTGTGTGAGCCTCATACAGTCCAAATGCACTCATATAGGTTACTCTACCTTTGGTGATGTGACCACCATTATTCAACATTATTCCCAATTTAAAATTATAAATTTTGATTTATATTTTTAATTACATTTAGGGTATGGTATATACCTCATGATTTTTTAACAACATTATAGTTACTAGTTCACACATGTTGACTATCTATAAGGGTCTATGTATCATGGTCCTCTAAGCATAAGAGAGGGAATTCTTAGTTGCATTTGAGGTATAAATAAATATCTTGTTCCAAAACATATCTTACTTATTCACACCTTTATTCCATTTCTCAGGGCTGATCTTCACATAGTGAGTTGAAGGACTTCTACCATGACAGATTTAGGTATTTTCTTATAGGTGGAAAATACTCTCAATAGGGTATATGACCACATAGTACCACATCTTTATTATATAATGGTTATTAATAACCCTTAGGAACATTTAAGCCTTAGTCACATTATTTAAACTTGGAAAGAGGCGTGAATGGCATGTGGATTATGATAATGGGGTTGTATAGAACTTGAAAATGGAGTGCAAGGCTTAAACTGAAGTGAAATGATAATGCAAAGGTGGTAAAAAAGGGAGGTGATATTTGAGGGCTTGAAATGAACTATTGACTCACACCCAATGTGACCTATATGGATGTTAGACACCTCCATATGTATACCTAATATAACATAACACTTTGGAGGCCATGAAAAGGTATAAATACTAAGAAAATGAAACCTAGGACTTTTCAAAGAACCTTAACCTTCACTAAATAACCTTAACTTTTGATAAAAGAGTTATGAAGGTGTTTGTGGGTAGAATGGTGGTTTCAAGGCCTATGAAGCCTATAATGAAGATTTTGAACCTAAAGAAGGATGAAATGGTGTGATTACAACACTCTATTCTATTTTTATTTTATGTTTTTAGAACCTTAAGATTATCATCAAATGGTATAATATATATCTATGTCATTGAAACCAACATATGTAGGTTGCATTACTTGGAAGCACCATTTTCGAATGTTGGAGACCATATAATCATTCAATTTGGAGTAAAGAGACATGAACATCTTCAAAACACCATGATTAGACCTCCAAACACCAATCACCTTCAATTGCATACATTGGATGTTCTTTCTCATCACTAAAACCTTCTTGTAGTCTACAGACACATGTTTTTTGGATGTTTATCAACCCCACATTCCCACATGTGTGAATCAAATTCTAAAGAGGACATGAAAAGTATCTACAAGACTTGAAGAACTAGGAACAATCACTATTTTGATCAAAGAAATCAGAAATTCAATGAAACCATCCTCCTTTTGCCTTGTGTAGATGAGGTTGATGTTTAGATCACTTAAATTATTAATGATTGTTCATAGAGTTCAAGGAACTAATCCTAAAACCAATGCCCATAAATAATAGGTGACCAAGTTTAATTTCTTTAGCTGAGAGCTTGGACCCTCTTTCTCTCTCCTTTGTATGAACTGAGCACAAACCTAAAGTGACCTCTAAGCCTACTAATGAGATATATGGGGAAGATGAATCAGTTTTGGGATCTTCAAGCACTGAAATAGTCTAATTTCTTCAACACATGCTAGTAGTCAATGCCTCTTGTAGACCCCTGACTCCACTTGAGATAGTATGTACTATATAGATTTGTACCATTTAAAAAACTCTTGAAACCTAAAGATTACCTAGTTTATCTCATCTTTCATACCGCAAGACATTATTAGTGAGTAAGAGGAGGTAAAATAGGAGTTAGGTGATGCATTAAAGCTCATGATATGAATTGGAGAAGTTTAAAAGGCATTTTTTGGCATGTGTGGGGCCCATTAGTGGTAATTAGGTATTGAATTTTGTTGAAATTAGATTAATAGTATTTAAAACACATTTTTTTAGCCTAATGGGATTCATTAAAGTTCATGAAGGCATGAATAGTGTCTCTAGTGGCTTTTCATGGTAAAATGGAGTCACAGTAAGGTCAAATATCTCACTTTTAGACCATATGCATGACGTTAAGGAGGGATATCAAATGAATAACATTTAAACACATATGAGAAGACTTTAGAACCTATTAAGGACTTTAATTAGGCCCCCATACACCTTCATGACATTATAAAAATCTTATAAATGAACCATACCTTACATAATTTGAGTACACTAGAGAGTTTCATGATGACTCATCAACTATATTATCACATCATCTCCACCATGGAAACTTTAGATTATTAAGGACTCTTCAAAACTTAATAAGGACCTTAATACAAGTTTAAACATTATATGGACATTTGACACAAATTGAGATAGAGAGTGAGGATAATCACCATGTATTTCATGACATGACAAGATAATGAACTTGTTGCATTTGAAAAGAGAAATAATGACCTATTTTGAAATTTTCTATTTTACCAAGATATGTGATAACCTTGAGGCATAATGGTGAACTATGGTTCATAAGGCTTAGGTTGACCTCTTTCTAAGCTAAAGGGAAAAAATTGGTCAACATTTTTTGTGACCCTTCTAGCTTGACCTGCCTGTTGGTCAAGAAGACTCAAAATCCTTTAGTTTGCCACTCATGACTAGATAGTGAAATCTTGAATGGATATAAACTCTACCTAATATCTTTCAGACCTTAAGAACTATTATAACACAACAAAAAGACAAAAAAGAGACAAGAAAGGATAGAGACACATTGTAATGAATAACTAGAACAAGCTAACAACCACCAAGCATATGCAGTACCACTTAGAGGGAAGAAACTAAAGTAGCTACCATGTATAATAGGAATTGGTGATCCTAATAATAGTAATTGAGTAACATCCTATTGATAGGGATGGGGATTTAATCACACCTCAACTTAGATGGTTTTAAAGCATTGCTCTCCTAATAACTGGTAATGATGTATGACCCACTCCAAAGGTTGTCAAACTTTGAATGTTTACCCATTTTAGCATGATCCTCATCTTGATTAATCATAATGTATCATAATATCTTGTCAAATGATCTTTTATTTAGTTTTGGTTGGACTAAATAACATGTATAACACTATCCCTTATCCCTTTTTACTTTTTTAAATCATTCATCCTTATTTCTATTACATCATATTCCATGATCTCAAGCTGGTGTGAAAGCTCCAACACTGGCAACTCAAGTGAGATGTGAAGTTTTGCTTATCTTCCATAAACAAGAAGATAAGGAGAGTGACTAGTAGAATTTTTATGATTAATTCTATCTTCCCACAAGGCAGTCCTCAACTTGGTTTTTCACTCCCTTTGACTATCTTCCATTGTCCTTTTTATGATCCTAATCAATTTCTTATTAGTGGACTCTGCTAGTCCATTAAACTATGGATAGTATTTGGATGAATAATTGAGATAGATTTTATAGCTAATGGCCCACTCACATACTTTATCACTACTAAAGTCTAAGACATTATCTGATATAATGGTAGAGGGGACCCCAAACCTATTTATATGACTATTATATAACTCCAAATTTGAGTTCACATTTTATTATTTGAGTGCAGTTCCCTCCACCTACCTAGTAAATTAATTAATGGTTGTTAAAACCAATTTATGACTAGAAATAGATTAGATATGAATCATACCTATGAAATCTAGTCCCCATTACATGAAGGTTTACTCAAATTGGATGGGTTTTAGGGACAAGGCACCTAGTCTTTGCTTGTTGGTAAACATGGCACATTTAGGAAAATTCCTAACCCAAACATGTGAGTCCCTAAATAAAGTGGGAAAAAATAGTGTTACCTAATGATAATGGATGTTTTGGTCTTGGATTTCAAGTGTCCACTTTCATATCCATCATGAAACTACTCTAATTTTATCTACTTGATTGGTATCAACACACCTTAGGAGTACGCCACAAATGTCCTTCTTGAAGAGTAATCCATACACCAAGATGTAAGGGATGGACTATAGTATAAAGTTCCTCCTTTTTGTCCTATCTAAGCCCATAAGACATTCTCTCATTTGAAGGAACTTCACTATATCTTGGGTCTATCTAGAAGGAGTCATGTGTACAACTGCATGTTGACTATATTGGGTTGTCAAGACCATATATTTCTCTTCCTTAACATTTTTTACAAGATTTTCACAAAGTCCTCTACCTCTGATTAGCTTAGTAAATTTCAATTCTATATCATATTCCATGCACTCGGTTACCCAACCATTCCTCTTCTCACTCAATTCCATATTGAGTATGAAGTATTTTATATTAGGATGAACTACCATCACAAAAATCTTATTATTAGACACCATGTGTCTAAATTTTTTATGCCTCTCATGATAATAAGGACATGTTTTTTAAAAAATGTATATCGCTCCTCATACCCTTATAATGATTTACTAAAGAAAGCAATGGGCGAATCTAGTCCTTTACCATTTTTTTAAACGAGCATAACAAAAATAATGTCATTTATAGAGAAGACATACATGAAGAAGTATTTTATAAAATTAGGGTTGAGGAGGGTGGGAGCTTTGGAAATATCCTTTTTGATGTCCTTAGAAATTATTTTACCCTCCTTGGTCCATGATAACTCCTTATGATTCTTGAGCATGTGAGTAAGTGGCCTCACTAATTCTACAAATATTGGAATAAATATTCTAATGAAATTGATTTTTCCTAAGAAACTTTTCAATCCCTTCTTGTGTTTGGGAAGGGACAAAGAAAGGATTTCCTCTATCCTATTAGGGTAAATGTAGAATCCATCTCTTGACATAATATGTCATAGAAGTCTACCCTCACAGACTACAAATAGGCATTTTTAGGGTTCAAAGAGACCCCAAACTGCCTATACCTATCAATCACCAACCTCAAATGTGTCATGTGATCTTTAGGATCCTTTTAAAACATAGTGATGTCATCAAGTTATATGAGCACCATCTCATTTATGATCCCTTGGAAGGCCACATCCATTGCCCTTTGGAAGGTTTCCCTTGAATTGAATAGTCTAAAGGGCATATTCATGTATGCATAAGTGCCCCAATTAGTTTTTAAGGTAGTTTTGTGTTTATCCTATTCTCTCACTAATATTTTATTGTATCTAGAGTATCCATAAATAAAAGAGAAACTTTGTGAACCTGAAACTCTCTAAAGAATCTGATCCATGGATGGTAGAGCATAGTGATCTCTTAAAGACACCTTGTTGATATTTCTAAAGTCCACACACAAATGTATCTCCCCATTATTCTTTCTCATAGGAAAAATATTTCACACCCATGAATATTTTTTTATGGGGAAGATAATATTGTATTCAATAAGTTTTGTCAACTCCTTCCTCATAAGGATCTCTATTTTAGGGTTGATTGGCCTTTGTTTTTGCCTCACATGTTTGGCATTTTCTTATAACTATATGGTATGTTGGGACAACCTTGGGTCAAAACCATTAAAATAATTATATTCCCATGGAAAGACATATAAAACATCTTGTCACATTGTTATGAAGGTTGTTCTTGCTTCCTTGGTGTTCATCTTCCCAAACTTGAGTAACTTGTCCTTGAATATGACAACCTTCTCATAGTGTTCCTATTTGGTGGAGATGATTACCTTTTCTTTTATGAATTGGTCATCCTCATTTAATATACTCTCAAATTTCACCAAGACTTTAGGAAACCTATTTGTCCTCAACTAAATAATCTAATTTCCAAATTGATGTTGCAGCCTGCCTTAGTTCTTTAAGAAAAAATTCTACCTCATGTTGTAAGAAGCAAGCAATATGAATATCACTTTCAAATAATTACCAAATAAAATCATTATTAGGGATCGAGGGCCTACATACCACTTTCATTTGGGACTATTCTCTGATGTCCTTAACCCTATAAACTATTTAATATTTTTCCCTAATGGTAGCTAACTAGTTTTCATGATGATTGGACTCCCTAAGTATGGAGTGAATGTCAAATGCTTAAATTCATTTAAGAGGTCCCAAACTCTATGATTATAGGCCTTTAAAATTGTACTATTAACCAAACTTAGGCCTCTTACATGTTTCACCATTATTTCACTATCTCATTTAGTTTTCAAAACCTTAATACCTCTATTCCTTGCCCATTGTAGCCCATGAATTAGGGCCTCATATTCTACAATATTAGAATTTCAGATAAATTGAAACCTTTGGGTAGAATAATACATTTTCTTGGAAGGTGAGATAATCATAACACCTTCCCCACTCCCATTCTTTGATCTTGACCATATAAAAAATAAGTTACATACACCTTCATGCTCTTGGCTTGTACTAATGAGACTTGGCATGGTATCTCCTTATTCATGCAAACAATACACACCTAGTCCTACCTTTTCAATGGTGTTTTAAGGATAATAACCATTATTATCTCCTGACCATTAATCAAGAAGAAAATTTGATATGCCCTCTAATGGTTCCATAGGATCTTGATTATTGGGATGCTCATCCTCATCTAAGATGGTGCAGTTGACATTTGATAGGTTGGGCATATAGGTTTCTAAGTGGAACTTAGCAATAGGTTTAGACCTTATAGTAACCTTTGTCCCATACCTAGTCCTATATACATTGTATGACAAATCAAAAGAGATATAACCCTTATTTTAGCAGTGAAATACTTAGATAAACATAGGGTAATGTAGGGAGGAAGGTCAACCACCATGACATTTTGAGAGATGGTATAGTTAGGACAAGTAGAAAATATAATCATAAGGTACTTAAAGTCTTAGTAGGATACCCATCCAATTATATAACTCCTATTTCATTAGGTTCATATTTAATCCCCAGTTTATTAGCTATAGACTTAGAGATGATAAAAGTGCTAGCCCCACTATCTATCATGCAATTATGCACAATGGAATTTTCTATGATGACTGAAATGTATAATAGAGGTAGATTAAATACCTTATATTCTTGGGATTCATGAGGTTGAATATAATTATTAATGACTATACTTACCTTTTCTACTTTTTTATCCAAGTCATGAAGTTTAGAGAGCTCTTCTTAAAAAAGGTCCTTTTACCTGAGAATAAGCAAAGCATCCCACATAAGGAGAGTGACAAAGGCCTTATTCATGTAGTCCACAATGATAAAAGGAGGTTTCGATACCTTATAATACAACTTAGGGGAAGAAAAATTGCTTGGAGCTTGTGTAAATTGAGGTATAAAAGGACCCTTCTTTTTATGCCATTGGCCTTGTTGCATTTGTTAAGTTGGTGATGTCTTATGAACTACATCTTAAGTGGTAGCTCCTTGAGGTGTTTGAGAAGGTAAAGGAGTTGTCTTTGATTGTCCCAAACTATCATAAATTTCCCTTCTCTTTTCTATTATATGGGTTGCAACTGAATTGTACACATTGGCGACATTCTGACCTTCATTTATTGTTACTTGTTCAAATACATGATCACCTTCTTGAAAGTTGACAAATTTAGTTTCAGAGGGTGATTTGCTTTCACTTACCCTTTTTTGGCTTGGAATATTATCCTAGGTCATGAATGGAGTTTACCCATGAGGCATAGGTAGACCTTCCTTATGTTAGAGGAGGCATATTATCATTTGATGGAAGAATAAGACTTTGTATCATAAAATATGTTTAACACACCTCACAACTTGGAGCCATTGCCATATCATTTGACTTCCCACATTGATCATAGCATTGAATCTCTTGTGAATAATTATTTTTATTTGGAACCAAGGCTTTAGAATTTCTAGAAGCATTAGGATTATAATTGTTGTAAGACCTTGCTTGTGTAATCTTCCCTTGGCCTTGTTGATTGGGTTGATAAGGAGGTATATTATATAGATAAGGTTGATAAGGACTATAGGGTAGAATTTTATACCTCTCCAAGGCTAATAACTTATTATTTTTGGCCTTGAGTAGTCCTTCTATTTTTCCCAATCTATTTTCTTGGCTACCATCTACCTAATCATGATTGGTTGGGGTCGGTAATGGGGTAATTTTAGGGATAGGGAGTTGTATTTCTAGGAACAAAGGCATGAAAAGTATAGGGGTGAGTTTGGATACTTGAATTAGGAAATTTTATATCCTTATATCTATCTCATATGCTTTTGGAAAGGTGTTTCCTCCAATTGACTATATCATAATAGCCACCTCATAATTTAAAGCCCTTAAGTAGTACAAGAAAGCATAGTTAGGGGTGGGATTGATTATTGTGTTCTATTATGGATCTTATTTATAAATTATAATGTATTTCAAATATTTTACATTTAAAATTTATTGTACACTCTTTATGTATTCTAGACCCCTTTAATGGAAAACCTTTTTAGGTTGACTTTGCCAATGGTTTTGGTACCCATTATTTTGTAATACAACTTTGTTCATTTATTATGTATAGATGGATATTTCATAGGTAATACATAATGAGAACAAGGGTTTGAGATTAAATAATAGAGTGTGTGAATTTAAGTGAAAATTTAGGATGGTTTTTTGAGTGCAGCTCCAAACAATATTTGTGCATTGTAATTATGAGAAGACTGATATGAGAGTGTACTATACTCTCATGGCTTGTAATAAAATCTGAGAAAGTGTTTTTTGTTGGATGTAGCCCACATTGGATTAACCATGTTGAATTTGGTCTTGTTATTATGTATCTTATTTATGTTATTTATGAATCTCTATTTTTATATATTATTATGATTATATGAAATTATTCCACATCAATTTTTGATTTATTCCTAACAAATTGTAGAGATCCTATCCCAAGTTTTCTAAAACCTATAGTTGAAGTCTACCATGAATTATTGGGGGGTTATTTTGATTTTATTAAGTTTTTATACCAAGGATACATGGTCACTCATATCCTTAAAGTGCTTAAAAAAGTGTTCTCCATACTCATCCCAAGTGTTTATGGACACAGGTGTTAAGACCCTCTACCATTAGAGTGTTTGCCCTTCAAGGAGGCTACAAGAAGTCTCATAGCTAGATTTTCTTGGGTTATATTATAGACTAAACATAAATTAACTATGTATATAATATGTTCCATAGGGGTATTTTATTCATCTCCTATGAAGTAAGGAAGGATTTTGAGGTTAAAAATAGGTATGTCATCAAACAGATTGAGGTTTAAGGGCTTCCACCATTGAAAGACACAAAGACATGCATCCTAGATCTAACCATTATGGTATAGGAATTTTTTTAGTGTTTTTTTGGGAATAATTAGGGGATTTGGGGGGTGTAGGATTATGATTAAATCTAGGATTCCTCTTCCTCTTAGCAATGTTCAATGTTAATTCAACAAACTCAATGTCCTTACCTTTTGAGGAAGATCTTGTGGCCACATTTTTCATGTAACTTGTTTGAAATTTTACAATGATGTACTTGAATATTTTATATGTCTTCCAAGGATGAAAAATCATACTCCAAGCCACTTAAAATATGGTCACACTAGGCATGCTAGAACTGTTAGCAACCCAAGTTTCACCATTTGAAGGAGATTGTTCAATTCTAATTTAGACTTGGAGTAAAATGGGATTGGCGTAAAGGTTATGGGTTACCTATAGATAGAAAAAACCTCTAAATTATGGGGATATATCCCCTAATATGTCAACTTAAAATCTTACTCTAAGACCTAATTATATTGAGATGAAAAGGGTTAAGATGAAAACTTGAAAGGAAATCTATATTAGGGGTGGTGATGCACCAATGTTCACTTATCCTCTCTTGAATGATATTTAAACATAGTTATGAATATAATGGAAGAAAATAAACTAATTAGGATTATTTAAAAATTATTAAACATAAATATTTAATATTTATGTTAGGTACAAAGTCTATAACTTGAAGGCATAAGAATGTAGGTCTGCATGAGACACTACCAATCAACTCACTCTTCAACACCATTACTACTTATAAAAACTTCATATGACCTGAATAAGATGATATTGTGACATTAGGTGAAATATAGGACCTCAAAAAGAATATAAAACTCATAATTTATGAAAATAAATAACCATAACACATACTAATGTTCATACATATGTCTGTAGATGTTATTTCTCTATTGATTCAAGGTGCAAGCTATAATTTTGGAAAAGCTTTGCTACACCCAATCGATGGATGATAAAAAAATCAATACCTATATATATATATATATATATTATTAAATGAGATAAAGATAGTAATATAGGCATATAATAGGCCATGAAGGGGCCATAGTGGCCATGTAGTAGTTACAATAGTCTCCCTTACTCTCTTATGCATTGTTTGAGAGGATAGGTGCCTTAAATGAGCTATTTGGAGCATTGATGTCCAATTTTAGTAAGAATTTACCCTTAATGATTCCATTAAAACCAAATTAATCCAATAAACTCTCCCTTTATTAGTTACCAATATTGAAAGAGGCTTAAATAGACCCTTTTCCATGAGGCATTAAGTGGTTGCCCACACCTTTAGATTGACTTTTATGAATAAACCATAAAAATACTTTATGATGCTCATCAATATTAGGTATAATCACCTCAAATGGTAGTTAAATATGTCCTAACATGTCTAATTAACTCTATGATTCCTTTTAATTCCCATAAGTACTTCCCTCTTGTTGGTTAAGTAGGCCTCATGAGCTAGTATCCCAATCTTTTATCCATCCACTATTTGGATGACTATGATAATTGAACTAAAATTTAAAGATATATGATTAGGCTTTATTAAAACCTAAAATATCCCTCTAAATTAGTATATAGACCCTTAAAATATCTCACACTTATAAACTTACCCATTTTGCATGATTAGACTATATTGACTAGCCTTGCAGATTAGCTGATTGGTGAACGTTGGTAGAAGAACTTATATGTGGCTAGGTGGAAATTTATAGATTTGAAGAGGTGAAAAAAGTCATAAAAAACAAACCTAATGATTGGGAATTTATGACCAAGTTTTTCACTTTAATTTTTTCTTAAAACCTTAAAAACTTATAGTTTATGGAGGTGTTCGTACACCATCCGTACAACTAAGTACCATGAGAATGGCCTCCTCTGAGTGGAAAACATGACCCATGTGTTTTTGAGGTTGTTCTCATATATTTTTATGTATTTTTTATTAAATATCTCTATTCAATTTCTTATTAGGGTTTATGGCGGGGGGTAAAAGAGTGTCTAGGACTCTTAACATTGGTTTATAGAGGTTAGAGCCTAAACCTCCAAACAAATTCCACTAAATTAATGTAGATAAACCCATTAAAATATCTTTAATTTCTTGGACTCCCATGCATAGGTTCCATAGAGTTGTGAACATGTGAAATTATCTCTGAAGTGAGAAGCATGATTTCTAGATAGTCTTTAGCTGTCTTCAGGCCAGAATGGCCAACTGTAGCTCTCTCATGTAATCCTCAAAGTGACCTAACCTTCCTAAAAATATTTATTATCTCCTCCATGAAGGTTTGGATTACCTTTCAATCTCATTTTGACCTCTACTCTACTTCTTAAGTAGTGGTATCTCAATGGGGTTACTAGACGACTAAGCATAGGTGTAGGTTTTTTGGGTTTTCATCTTAACCTAGAATTATGAGGTACCTATCCACTGTCCTTGTCATCAATATTATCTTTGAGGACCATTTGAGCACCTATGTTGGCCTCATCAATCCATCTTCTTTATGTGGTAGGCAATAGAGCTTTTTGTTTAGACACCCAAGTTTTTTTACATGGTTAAATAGTTATAGAGGCTTATATTGGTGAATCATTTTAGGTTATTTGAGGAATTTGGGATCCCTTATCACCTTATAAAACCTTGGTTAATTTTAATAATTATTCATCTTTTACTTGTAATCTTAAACCAGCTTTCTCAAGCCTAATCCATATAGTATATATCCTTCACCTACCAATCAATAGGTCATTTGAGTGCTCAAAATACCTAAGGATAATTTTAGGACCATTACTACTACATTTTAATGCATTTAGAGGCATAAGTATGTCATCTGGTACCATTCAAGGTTTAGGAAGGGTTTTGGAAGCCTATCATATTAATGATGGTTCATACATATAGACCTCCAAACCAAAACTAATTATCATGAACCTTTATTCCATTTACCCTTCCATCTCCCCTAAATATATTAGGATCCCATGAATAACATATGTATATATAGGAGTTTTGGAAAGTGTGTCTCGAGCTTCTATGGAGAAATTCAAGTAAGTTAAATTCTTAGGGATCATTCATAAAATAAAACCCCTTAATGCCTTTTATTATTTTATGGATTTTGAGTCCATAGGGGTACTTCAATTTTCATAAAAGTCCTAGGCTAGGTCCATATTCTCTGAGAGATATGAGCATCTAAAGTGATGGCTCAAGTTGACTACTTGGGATTAAGTAAATTGAACAAGATATTAAAACCAATTTGACTCATTTTCGACTTTCCTCCACTTGAAACTACTTTTTTAGGACCTATAACATACTCCCATACCTTTCATGGTTAATAAATTTATTTGGGAGGGTCTGAATATTTCCCAAGGTAGTGTGTGACTTCTAGGCCTAGGACTAGATTTTAGGCCTAATAGGCTTGAACTAAGTCTTAGGGGTTTAAATGACCTATAGGTGGTTTAGGGATTTAAATTCATCATAAACCTTCTTTTCCACCTATTTCCAACGTTATGCAAGTATCTCTAGATGTTCATAATCCACTTTAGTCTTCATCCTTATCTCATGATCTACCTTTAGGTCTTCTTGGACCAACATGCCTTAGTGCATAGGAGTGTAGTAGTTGATACTATCAAAATAAGAAATATTATTTTATATGATATAGGGGTATAATTAGTGTGCTATCTTCATGTTTTAACTTGATCATATCCTTAAGGATCATGTTTTCAAATCCTACTAACACATCTACATACACAATCATACTATTGGGGTATTGTCAATGATGTCATGGTGATGTCATGGAGGTTTCCAAGTGAGTGGATGAATTTCCTTAATATTTTAAGTGAAAATGACAAAGTGTGTAATGTGCTTGTCCTAGTATGCTTGAAGAAGGCTTAGTTGATCTTCAGTTTTGGCATGGTTAGAGATATTCAAGGATGATTATGGTGACTTGAGCATGTGCAAGGGGTCATATCAAAATTTAAGAATGATTTGAGTGTTTGTATGCATGAGTGGATCTAA